>OZ018315.1:6805611-6943886 GCA_963969455.1 Arge pagana | reverse complement strand
CATCCATATACTCATTTCCATTGTCATCCTAATCCCCAATTCCCATCCTCATCCCCATCCCCATCTTAATTACCATCCTCATCCTCATTCTGATTCTCATCTTCATGGCTATCTCCATCCTTATTTCCATTCCCATCTCCATCCCCTTCCCCATACCCGTCCTCATCTTAATTACCAACCCCTTCCTCATTCTGCTTCTCATCTTCATCCCTATCTCCGTCCTTATTTCCACATCCATCGCCATCCCCATCCCTATCCTCATCCACATCTCCATCCTCATGCTCATTACCGGCCCCATCCCCACTCTTATTGTAATTTCCATCTCTATTCATATTCTTATCATCATTTTCTCCGGCACCCTATCCCCATCCCCAGTCTCATCCCCATCACCATCCCCATCCATATCATCATCCCCACCCCGTCTCCGTCCTCATCCCCATCCTCTTTTTCATTCTCATCTCCATCCTCGTTCCCATAACCATTTTCACAGATATCACCATTCTCATTTTCATCCGCATTCTCATCGCTATTCTCATCTCCATCCCTATCTTTTTACCCATCCTCCTTTCTATTTCATTCTTCATCCGCTTTTCCATTTCCATCCCCATACTCATCTCCATCCCCATCTCCATCTTTATTCCCCATCCCCATTACCATTCTGATGCTCAGCGGCGGGGAAGCAGCGGGAACTCCCTGGTGTACGCATGATGATCTATGGAATGCCCACTGTGCTGCTCAAAATGTAATACTGCTACAAAATTGGTTATCGAAACATTGTTCTACAAATCTAAATATCGATGAGCCCGGTGTGTCAATACCATGTTTGTGTATTCCAATCCATTTTTGATTATTCTTATAAATAAAAAACAATTTTTCCTCGAAGAACATGTGTCTCAATCCTTGTAACTGTTTATTCCTACATCTTGCAGCATCTCGAATATATATCATCATTTTGAATCACTCACATAACTATGTGCATTTTTTCTGCTCATTCGAGAGTCTTAAACGAGAATATGAAATGAATGGTAATCGTATGAGATAATTAGTGTGTAACGTGAGACTCCATAGCATTTTCCGCTTTATTATCGTTCGTTGCGGTGAATATCATCCAATGGCTGCAAAGTGGAATCATCGAAAGTTCGAGCAGAAAGTCAACAGGCTGGAGAAAGATCATACCCGTGGGTGGCAATCTGATGTACCGTATTTAAAATTTGTAGACAAACAAGCATCAAAAAAAAAAAAATCGAGAGGATGGAAATGGAAGCCGGTATATCCCAAATCAGATGATAAACAACCTCTTTTGGACAAACAAGAGCACGGAGGATCGTGATGGTTGTGATAGTGGGCGTAAGAGATGTCGCAAAGATAGACCCCCCAGACGCAGGGGTTCGCATCTTGACAAAAATGTTAGTAAATGTATCAGTTGGAAAATAAAGGAAGTCAGGGCATCCATTTCAAATATTATTCAATCGTTATTTATCGGCGATGACTCCGCGAATTTTCCTAGCTCGGGGGAAAAATTCCGAGAATTTCAAGTGAGGTCATTGTCACACGTCGGTAGAAATGTCTGGAAAGACCTTAAGTATTTCTTATCTCATAAGATTCCGTGAGAACGCTATGGAATATGAGTTATGAAAAGGGGCCGGCAGATTCGAACTTGCACGAAGCCACGATGACGTCCCAAATTTATTGGTGATAATTCCGAGAATCGCGAGCGAAGTCACATGCACGAGTGTGGTAAAGGCTTCTTGAATCAATTTCTGAGACTTGCAGGCATGATCATTGTCACACGTCGGTAGAAACGTCTGGAATGACCTTGATCTTATCTCATAAGCTTCCGTGAGAACGATATGGAACGTGATATACACAAGAGACCGACAGGTTCAAACTTGCCAGAAGACCACGATGACGTCATCATCGCATGATCATTGGTATACGCCTCCATCGTTTGACACCCGCTACAACGTGGGTAACATGATAAGAAAAGGGGGAGGCTAATTATGTCGGGAACGAATCTTGCGTGAAATATTTATCGATAATTAGCGAATGATCGATAAATCGTTATCATGTTAGATGGAGCGTGTGAATAACAAATTGGAGGTGCCGAATATCGAATTGAGGTTGGGTGGTAGCAACTTAGAGGTGTGTGACGGTAAATTGAGGGTGTGTGGTAGCAACATTGATGGTGTGTGACGTGGATTTAAGAGTGTTTGGTGTCAACTTAGGGATGTGTGACGTCATTTCAAGAGCGTGTAACGTCATCAGGGTCGATAATAGTGCCATCTATATTGGTAACAGCGTTATCTATGTGAGCAACAACGCTATCTGTCGGGCGATTGATGCCATTATATCGATAACAGCGCCATCTACCCATCGTACTTTCTGAAAGGGTGTTGAAGTGGAGGGTTGGTGAATATCGGTGCAGGAATCTGCATCCAGAAACTCCCTTGTTTATCTACTGATATATTATGATGAAGTCCATCTTTAAAAAACAGCACCGGTCTGGATGATTTTTCGGACTGCACAGACGATTTGTTAGTTTATTATATGCCACGTCATATTTCGTAAACTAATTAACTTACTGATTCCAGGTTCTGCAGTTTTGCTGACAAATATCTCGATAACCAAAAAAGATACAAGAAAAAGTTGAATACAAAACTCGAAGGATCTCGAAGGGGAAAGATGATGACGGTATGCGTTGACTTTCGGATTTTGCCGTTTACGAGATTTTGCTAGGAACTTCGGATTTTCGAGCTCGAACGAATGTTTTGGCTTTGAGTAACTGATGGCGAAATCAAAGACTAATTAGAAGCCGAATAGCAAATAATATTTTCGTTTAATTTCCGCAGAAACAAATTTATTGAATTTTTCATTTTCTTCGAAAAGGATCTATACAGCTCTTTGCAGTTTTTTTGACAGCAAGCAACACAGATTTATGACATACAAGGGTAACATAGTGATTGTTGTTCAAGTTTTACCAAACAGGCTGCTGCTATGAAAAAGTAAACTAGGACTGCAATTATGTATTGACGTCAAAAATATTGTGACATTTTTTTGAATTGAAAAAAAATATCATGATTTGTTTGCCGTTTGTCTTTGAATTAGTCTTTGATATCGCCATCAGTTACTCGAAGCCAAAACATTCGTTCCCCAAACTCCAAAGTTCCCAGCGAAATCTCGGAAATGGTCGAGCCCGGAAGTCAACACGTACTGTCATCATCTTTCCCTCTCGAAATCATTTAAGTTTTGTATTCAACTTTTTCTTGTATCTTTTTTAGTTTCCGGAATATTCGTTTGGGGCGATCAAAATGGTCTACCTTGTATACATTTAAATTGCGAGCAATGAGGTGGGTGCCCGGGTAGCCCGGTGCGTAACAACATGGGTAAAGTTGTGCAAACACACTGGTTCAGTACAGGGATACTTCGCATCTTTTTCATTTCCATTTTTGAGTATCTCTGTACTGGGTATCATAGACACAGTCAGGAACCGATTTACCTGCGAATTTACCAATTAATACGAGCCCTTCAGTCATGATACGAAATGCAATTTGTGTTAAAGTGTATTTTTCTATGATAACCACGATTCTCCGGGATACGGAAGGGTGGAGGGGGCGTTTCCGCACACAGTCCTCCGGGTGGTGAGGGAAGGAGGGGGCGTTTCCGCGCGCAATCCTCCGGCAGTTAGGGACGGAGACGAGCGTTTCCGCACACGATTCTCCGGGATACGGAAGGATGGAGGGGGCGTTTCCGCACACAGTCCTCCGGGTGGTGAGGGAAGGAGGGGGCGTTTCCGCGCGCAATCCTCCGGGCAGTTAGGGACGGAGACGAGCGTTTCCGCACACGATTCTCCGGGATGGGGAAGAGTGGAGGGGGCGTTTCCGCGCACAATCCTCCGTAGTAGCTGAGGAGGGGAAGTTCGGCGAGGGAGTCCAGGGTCCCAAACGTGTACCTCGACCGAAGGTGGTGGTGAGCGGAATATGTTGTTCTGGGAGCTGCTGCTCCAGAATAACTAGACCGGTGTCGTTCGACTGAGTCTTTATTCCCGACTCCCTTTTGGGTCCCAGCGTGGCCCCTTTTATACCCGCCAGGACCAGGATGCTGGTGGGGGGGACTCTGCTCCTTGGCCTATAGTTTCCGGATAGGGTCGCGTCCCTCCTATCCCGGGGTTTATGAATCTCGTAAGCCGAGCCAAGAGTAGTGCTTCTTGCTCGGCTGTACCCCTGATCCGACCGGTACTCGCGGCGCGGATGGTAGGCTAGGAGCAGGTAGTCCGAACAAGGGTCTGGGGGCACAGCAGGGGTGCTGTGCGTACAACAACCGTAAACTTAGGACGCAATATCGCAAGGATCCTTCACGCACGCAAAGAGTGCTCTCTTATCGTCCAAGTAACCGTCGTTTTTCACTACCGGAGAAAACGAGTGGTAATGGCAAACGTCAGGCTGTCGTGGCAAAAACCACCTTCCCAGATGCAGAGCGCCCCGACGTCTCGGGAGTTAGATGTGGCGTCACGAACGCACTTGTAATTACGAGCCGTCGCGTAGATGGTGTCTTAGAAACCGATGCCCCATCGAGTTCCTGTCCGGCCGTTCCTTGATCGCTAAATATTACTAGATCTCAACCGCTTTACAACATTATCCGTAAGTTAAACCAAAGCACACACCACCACGTCCACTCAGCACGACTTTCACCCACGCTACTCCCTTACGCTTGGTGACGCGCGGCCCAAAAAGAGTCCCACACATGTTGCCAGGCCTCACCCCCTGCAACGAGCCGGCAAACCGCACGTCCATCGAGTGCCGTTTTGCAAGGCTCGAGTTAGAATTGCACGAAATAAAAGTGACCGTGATATTATAACTGAGAAAGTAAAAACCCCGTGAACTTCCCTCTTAAGAACCTCCACCACCACCGATAAATAACGGTAAGTTTTCGCAACTGTAAACATTGTTCATGAAGAATCGTCATACTTCAAGGTTTAAGATCCTGCATTTTCTCACCGTTCATCTAGATTTACATCATCCCGCTGCAACAGACTACTATCAATACCAGTAGCTTCATAGAGCTCCAGACTTTTGTACAACTCAGCAGGCTACGGGTGATCATCATAAGACATACAATGTCTATGCACTTAAGTATCCTACCTACTTTACCATGTGATCGAAGGTCCAGCCTTGCGGGCGTTAGGTTTACTTTCGAAGTCATACCATGGCGCTCCCGCGACTTTCCGTAGAGGCTCTCGCTCGGTTGGCTATCCACTAAGCGTCGTCGAACATTGGTTTTCTATTTTTGTAATATGCAATATTTGTTGCGTGAATTTTTGTGACAAGCTAGAGCCTCAAGTTGGGTGACAACAAAAGTTCAGAAAATTACGAATAGATAACCAGCCGATCAACAACATTTACAGCTGTATCATTTATATTATCTGTATCATTTGTATCAATAAAAATCGACATCAAATTTTATATTTTGGTTTTTTATTTACGCTACGCGGTGTACAATGCGTGCACAACACGTGCATGGTGTGAGCGAATAAATGCCGACGAGCACAAATAGATGCCGTACGCGTGAAGGACAAAAGCAAGTGAATGCCGCACGCGTCCATAATCGTGCTGGCCGAGAGCAATTGCTCTTAAGTGAATGCCGCTCGCATACATAATATGTGCAGGACAGGTGCAAGTCATAGATCTTACATTATATTAACTGCTAATTCCCCTATGCTTCCTAAAGAAACCTAATGGAACCAAAATAGAAGACCAGTATGACGAGATATGTTCGACGCGTATCGGTGCGCCGAGCGCCGCTGACACTCCAGCCGTGAATCATGAAATATATGGTCCCGTAGAAATTCATGGTCAAGATGGCGAAGAATCATACAAAACTACAGATAGACTCATAAAGAAAACACAATATAATCAGTCAATGATTCAAAGTGAACGAATTGATAACTACGTAGTAAACAGACAATACAGAGGATAGCATCCAGAGAGTGACTCCAATTCTGAATGCAAAATTCCAACCACTTGGTGTGGTTGTGTTTCGGAAATCAGTCAATATTTGCAAATAAACAGTTTTTACAGTCAAGACTCTAGGGTTACGGTTATATAATATAATGCCTATATAATATAATATATTCACTCATTTTTACAACATTTAGAAGGTCTATGTGATTCAATGTGTTTACAGCAATCCATAATGACAGGTCCGAATCTTGGTTCCGAGACGTACAAGCACGTATAAGATCATCATACACCGGCCGACATCGGCTAAATTTGTCAGACGTAACTACGACGTAGTAGTGTCTGATGTCGGTGCCGCTTTTTCGCTTGAACTTGCAGTCTATGTAATGTAAGCGCTATGGACATTGCCAAGTATAGTGCTGACAAATGCATGACATGTACCCAATATGTGCACTATGTGTACCGACAGGTGACATTTGAGTGCATAACGTTGGCGGTCGTGAATATCATGCACACGTTATTCATGTTCACTGATGATTGTAGCACGACTAAGACTAAAACTGACTCAGACGAGCGACGACGAGCGAGACACCCGGATTAGAATTGGGACGAGAGCCGGATTCACGGATAGATGGTCACGCTTCGATAGACAACAGCCCACCAATACCATCAAGCGATCATGTATAAATAGGAGGTTTTCGGACACGAAAATCAGCAGTTCCACAGCACAGTGCCCGACTAATTTAAGCGCAGTGCACGGCATAGTGCCTGACATTCTCACGTTACGTTGTTCGATTTCGCCTCGAAATCGAATTACAACTTAGTTTCATATCGCACCGTTAAATTCATTACTTCAATGAGAGTCTAGTTCGCTACAGCAGGAACTAGACATGTAAATTTTTGAGACGATAGAAGAAGTTTGATCCGTTCGCTACAGCAGCGACGAGATCGGGAGATAGAAGTTAGATTTAAATGTGAAAATCGTAATAATTGTAAGACGTAGGCTACCACCTGACAAATGACCTGTATTTTTCTTGGATTCTGTTATGTTACGATTTTGTGATTATTCGTTGATATATTTGCGTTTGATCATTAAATTTGTGAACTTCATCTGTTTGCCTGTTTGCTTCCGCACGACCAACCGCATTACGGGGATTCAGGGAACGAGTGTTGATCACAACTACCGCAGGCGGCACGGTTAACTCCGTGGCTGAAGAAATACACGCGTGATCGTCTGACAGACAGCCAAGGCTTCGCGCAGTCGTCTGTAGTTCAAAAATCAAAAGATAGAAAATCAGGCACGTCAGCTACCGCTCTTCTGGAGCTAGTCTGCGGCGGAAGGCAGGTTCAGCTGAAAGTCAAACCTGTGGTCAGGTTTGACTTTGTGATTTAGGAGGAAGCAATATGAAAGTCTTGTCTCCGAGAATGGATGTAACGGAAAAACCCTTGTCATCGTGAAAGCCGGCTTTGGAAAACCAAAGTCTGGGTCATTTTGATTAGAGATATTGATCGGCATATTTTACTTACTGAATGCATAGAAATTGGTTTTTGGGTAAGTACTTTCCATTTAGTTGTTTATCCTGCAGCCTGAAGGCAAAGACACGTCCAATAACGAGAGTTTTCCTATAGATAATATGCCTAGGACAACTTGCACACATTACAATACATAATTGATTACAGTTTTACACGACCATGCACTGTCATGCCCGATAATGCACGATACATGAATGATCATACCTGATCCATGCTCAATCGAGCATGGTCATGTATGGTGATTTTTTCTCGAGGATACTCAGCTTATCGTTACCGCTTGGAAGGGAAGGAGAGATTACAAACTACGTGACGATCGAAGGGTTGAATGTGACCTGTCAAAAGCCAACGAAAAGTTTGGAAATGTATTTCAACCCCTTCATTTTTGTAATCAGAGTCAATGAATTAACTTTATTACATTTTGTAATGTTAGAATTCACTTCACCAATGCCGGTAAGAAATGAATAAATCGATAATTAATTACCGAAACTGTAAACATTCATATGTGAGAGTCAAAAATATTACTTCATACCTAACTTTATTTTCGCATGTGAAATCATGCTTGACTATGCATACCACGCATGAAGGCTTACCCGTAAGAAGTAACTACTTACAGCTCAACATGAAGAAAAAATGTATGAAAAAATATTTTTTCGTGGAGGACGTATATTTATTTGAAGTCATTTAATACCAAATCATTAATTACAACACTCGGCACAAAAATCATAATAGTGACCAACGAACAGTATGATAGGTAATAAAACTCGTTTCAAATAACCAAGCGGATTAGCGGAGTAGTCAGCGTTCGTACTCCAAAGGTACTGGGTTCGAACCTTGTCAGGGAATAGATTTCATATAGTATTTGTCAGTTCAAAAAATCATTGATCACTGCTACGTCCGCGGTTAGTTGGATTGTTATTCCGCGAAGTTATTGTTCAGATCCGAGGGGTTAGATCTTGAAGATGTAGAATAACATAAGGAGCAGTGCGACGACTTTCTAAGTCGTTTTGGGAAGGGACGGGTTCAGTTGTAAGTCGGGCGACTAATCAGAGAAAAATGCAGATGGTTTATTAAGAACTCGCCTTACCCCACGACCGTATAATAGGTTATTAATGTGACTCTACTTGCGTGACTCGGTAGGTACCATATCTATTGATTGATAGACTCTGCGTTAGGCAGTGACCGATCTTAGTGGATGTTGGTTAAACACCGATCTAGATGTTACCGCGTTATTTGTTAAGACATGACTCTCCGATGACTCTACTATGACTGTCTTCGCGATACCGTCGCGTAGCCCGCGACGGTCCGCGTAATGATTCGCTAGATCAAGAAAAGAGTCTTGTTGCGCCGACCGCAGAGGGCTCTGCGAGAGTTCTGCGGCTCGATGGAATCTGCTGATTCTGCAGAGAAGTGTGGGATCCGTTCTTACCGTCTTTCCCACGATTCCGATTCCAGGTCCGCGGGATATGTTGATAGCAACTGGACCGTTGGACGGTGGATGGAGTCCGTCCGTAACAATTATAACTAATAAGTGAGATAATAATACAATAGAAAGAAAAACGTTCAATTTAATTTCAGTTTTTCAATCTTCACTTTGTTCCCTAGCATGATCAGGTTCAGTCAGACATGAGGATGCTTGATCAAGCATGGCCAGTAGTTATAATCATGCATGGTCTTACGAGCTCATTGCTGGCGAATATTGACGGATGATCATCAGGGTCGAATTAAGTATGTGGGGGCCCCAAGTTCGAGATACGTGTGAGGGCCCTTTCCTAAAGCTATAATTATAAACAATTCTTCGAAAAAAAAATTAATATTTTTTCTTTCAACTTTATTGGTAATTTTACATGTACAAGGATGCTTCTATTCTCACGACTATTTTTCTATTTTCAATCCCAACAGAAAGTTTTGTTGAAAATTTCCAGAAGGAAACTCCCTAAAAATTTGAACTCTTGATGATAACATTAGGTACTTTCCTAGAGCATGGAAAGATTTCTTATTTGAAATACGCGCAAACTTTGGTTTTTTTCTTCAAATGACTGCAACTCACAAGGAGAGTAGGGACCTTCGATGTTGCGGATCTGGTTCTTGTTTCACGTGGTGAAGGTTCAAGACTTCCGTGTCAACATCGTTTTTGATTTTTGATCGAATAGGCCTTGAGTGCTAAAATATCGCGCTTTGAAATTTGATAATTTTGGCCGCTGCGGGGCAGATTACGGCTCGCGAGCGAACTGCGTTAAGCGTAGACATTTGAACCAACAGCTGGCGTAGCTAATACGCTAAGATTTTGATAAGTTTTTTGTACCATACTATTATTTTTACTGTTAAAAAATAAAGGAAACTTCTTTAAAAAAAAATCTTTTCAATTTATTTGTCATGTGTTTGTTCGATCTCTTATATGACTTTGCCTATAAGACTTTGCATAAGCAAAGTAGTATGCACGGGTAATTGTCATTTCCTACAAAAATTCAGGCGAGACAAGGTACATATTCCAGGTACTTATGTGTCATAGAAAAATCAGGTGGAATATTCCGGGCATGCGATTCCAGGTATTTATGTATTCACAAGGTTTGGCCGGAGGAGTAGTTTTCATTGTTCCGTCACAGATGAAGACCAGTTTTTGGACAGGTAATCCATACCATAGGGCCTGGATCTGCGTTAACGTGTTCTATGCCATCAGTTTCGTTGCAATTCTCGACGTAGCCATACGTATTCACTGTGAAAATATGTAACGAGAAGGTTCACACCGCTCGTTACGATTAGTACACGCGCACCGAGCCATTGTTACGCGCACACCGAGCCACCGCTACGATACGCACCGAGCCACCGCTACGAGCCAGCCTCACCGCCCGCCGCCAGGCGGCTACGTTTTCCGCAGAAGAGAAGACTCGACACCGAACTTAAATACTAGCACACGAGATCTATTAATTAGCTTCTCTGGCAGTTAGCCGTCATACCGACTACCACTGAACTCCGTCTTAACCGACGTACACGGACCGCGGGACGAGACCCCGGACCGCTAGGCGCGATCGCGATAGGAAATAAGGCTTCTCCTTATATTCACCAGTACCGTCCGCACTAGCTAACTTCGCAATCATATGTTCCATATTCACATTCCGACACGTTCCGACCAGAACGGAAATCCAGACTAACCGATTAATTAACCGCAACTTATTTGTACAACCCGCTTGTTCTTTTGTGTATCCCGTTTTTCGTTATAATTATTTCAGCCTGGAATCTACTGGCCCTCCAGTGTGTTCGACCCCGCTTTGAGTTCCACCCATGCATTACTAATACCCGTTTGTCAATTTATAAATAAATCTATATTTACACATTTTAAAACATCCTGACTCCGTCTTATCATTTCACGCATAACGCCCGGTGAGCTCCGAGTAGCGGATGGAGAGGGATGAGGCCCTCAGACCCGTTTACGGCCTACACCGGGTTAACCTAGCCCCCACATTCTACCCGGTCTAGCCGAAACGTTACAAATATCTTCGGTGCAGTTATGGAAGACCGTCCCAGTACGTGGGGAGTTGGGAGTCCAGCCCTTTCTGAGAGTGAAATCGTTGCTCACGAATTTATACATTCAAAAGAAGACGTCACCAATGCTGTGTATGAATGTGTTAAAACTTTGCGTCAGAGAAATATCGTTTTCGATGCCGGAAGTGGAAATCCAACTACGAAATCAACCGTTCTCACCGAAAAGATGGTCGAACAAATAATAACGACCATAGAAAATGCGGATCTGTTAGAAACGGAGGAATTATTTATGGAAGATGAGAATGGGAATTCCAGACGAAAGTCAAACAACAGCAACATCCCCCGATTATTCACTAATAAAATCTTCATCGACAAAATCTTCAGAGTCTGCGCCGAGTGAATATTGTCCATTCCCAAAACGACCTCGTCCTATGACACAGATTTCGTTAGAAACGAGAATAAAAATTGTTAATATGGCGAGGGAACACCCGAAGTGGTCGTTAAAGATGTTACAAAATCGTGGAGGAATGGCGTTAAGCACAAGAGGCTACTGAAAATTTGGCAACAAGATATAAAAAGCGGAGGAACATCTTTTGACAAATGGGACATAATTGACAAGTGGACTTACGATCGATTTGTTGAAGCGTGAAAAACTATGAAGCCTGTTACCACACGAACGCTTCAGCAATGGGCATTAGCTGCAGCGATGCAATACGATAACTTCAATCTTACTGCATCAACCCCGTGGGTGAACGATTTCAAAAAAAGACATCAGATTCGACAGCGAAAAGTTACCAAATATATCAAGCAAACGGAAATGAAATCATCAGAGGCTCTCATGGAATCTGTAAAACTTTGCCAACAGCAAGTGTTGAAAGTGATTCGAAACTACGATCTAGATCTCGTGATTATTACAGATCAAACTGGCTGTGAGTACCGTGTTGGTATAAATCAAACGGTGTCACACATGGGAGAAAAAATGCCTAATGTATATTTGGGAGACTTGAATAAAGTAACCCATTCATACACCGCGCAGTATTGTATGACAGCTTCTGGTGAATTACTTCCACATGTCGTCATTTGTTTACAAGAACAAACTGGTAAATTTGGGTCATGAGTTCGAACACATATCAACGAATTGACAAGCATCTATAAGAACGTCATCGTCACTGCATCAAAGTCTGGGAAATTACCTGCACAATTGTTTGCTGAATTTCTTGAAAAAGTTTTGAAGCCGTACGTGCAGCAGGAGGATTTCCTTTTATTAATTGATTCGTGGGGAGGCCAAACCAATTCTTCCATGTTTGACTCGACCTTCATCAACGAGGACAGCGATCCAACCTACGAATTAAAAATTATTCCGGCAGGATGTATACCTTATTGCCAACCGTGCGACGTTTATTTCTATAGACAATTGAAAAATTTCATGAAACGACCGCTAAACAGTACTTGACTATTGCAACAAGAACGCCAGATAAATACCAGAGACGATACACTCAAAATACATTCACTAGTTCACCATCAATTGTCCGCGCTTATTTTTCCAGATATGCCAGAGTATGCGTGGTTTGCAGCGAAATTGACGCCAAACAGAACAGTTTTTCGGAATGTGAACGACATTTGCTTTCCTAATAACATTCGCAAAGTTAAATGTTGTTGCGGTGGTATTGCCTTTATCTTATGTTCGTGGTGTCGTACGCCTTTATGCTTCATTTGCTTTTATGACACTTTCCACCCCCAATTTTGTGAACATGTAAGTAGTAGCGGAGAAGAATCCCAATGATCACCTGGCAAAACAATTGTATGTGTGTATTACATTGTTTTTTTTCAATAATTATTGTTTTGTTATGTAACTGTGCCTTCAACATTCGAGTAACCATTTTATTATATTATTGTAGCATAATGACGTTCATGTAGTATGTAATATGAGCAAATATAATGCAATATAAGAAAATAAGAAATAAGCATAAAAATAAGAATGAAAATGAGAATATAAGAAAAATGTCATATGAGAAAATGAAACTGGTTATACATATTTTCGAATTGTCTTATTTACTTGCCCGTGCAAAGGCGTATAAGAGATCGAACAAACACATGACTGATCAATTGGGGGAAAAAAACCAAATTGTTTTTAAATTTTTGTTTAAGAAATTTTATTTATTTTTTAAGCGTACAGATGATAGAAAGGTACAAAAAAACTTATGAAATTCTGTTCGTATCAGCTACGCCAACTGTCGGTTCAAATGTCTACGCTCAATGCAGTTCGCGAGCGAGCCGAAACCGGCCCGGCTCCGGCTGAAATTATCAAATTTCAAATCGTGATATCTCAGCAACAAAGGCCTAAATGACAAACTTGTGAAAAATTCAATTCACTTCAAAAAAGATCTGGTAAACTGAATCTCCAATATTGATATTTTTCAAGACAAAGAGCGTTGACTAATTCGTATTATGAATTTTTTGAGAATATCGAGTCAAGCTTTTTACATGAAAGTTCATACTACGAAAAAGTCTATATCTCGAGAAATATTAATCCTAACGATTCCGTTTACTTGACCATTTTTGTAGTGAATTAAATTTCCCTTCAAGTTTGTCATTCACATTTTTCATGTTGGTCAAGTCATTTATGAAATAACGTAAAAAAAACAAGCATTTTATACAAAAATCAGATTTACTGATCCGGACAATCTTACGAGTGGAGATCACAGCCACATCGTAATAAGCATTTTTGTAGAGCATTTAATCCTGAGTAAATCTCACTCTGGTATAATATGATAGCATGAAATGACGCCGAGTTATAGTCATTTGAAGAAAAAAGATCATTTCAAATGAGAAATATTTCCACGCTTGAGGAAAGTATATAATGTCAATATTAAAAGCTAAAATGTTCATGGGATTTATTTTCGGACATTTCCAATAAAATTTTCTGTTAGAACGGAAAATGAAAAAAGTCGTGAAACTCTAATATACTTATAATGAGATGTCGCATTTCATCAGTAATACTGTAATGAATATTTTGAATTTCATACACGTTCACAAAGTATAAAAGTCTGTAATGAAATGATACTACTGGAACGACTATTTCTGAGATTTTTATGCTGCAAATACTGCAATAATACCTATCGTCAAAATCTAACTCGCGCAACATTTTTCATGTCCTTTCATCATCTTGCGTGGGCCCCGGGCCGCAGCTCCGTCGGCACTGCCCCTAATTCGGCCCTGATGATTATGCATGAAATTAACGTACGATCGTGCATGATTATACATGATGATTTTTCCCGGAGAAAGGTAATTTTGATAGAGTATTCTTGTATCCGCCGGCAGGTTACCGATTCCCCTGGCAGTAAGCAGAATGCCGGATTTTGCCAGTTGCCCACAACAGATAGTTTGTAGAGTTCCTCGATATAAAATATAAGGAAATTACCATCATAATTATCGCCGGCATTCAAGGAAAGACAGTTGATACCAGTTGCCTTATTTTCTTATTCATTCATTTGTCTTATTATTGCAGCGACGAGTTTAAAATGTCTGGCTCACCTGATACTATCATTGAAGAAAACCAGTGGCTGGTAGTAAGCATACAAGCTTTTATTGAATCATTTATTACATGGTTCCACTTACAATAATAGCTCGAGGGCTATGAAAATTATAATCAGAATAATAATACCGAGAGCATTAATGGTAGGAAACGAAAATATAGTAATCATGATATTAGTAAATACATGTTACAGAATAATAAAGTTATGCCCAATATTAGATAACTTTATAAACGAATACATAAAACTTAAATTTATTATACATGGGCAATGTTAATGTTACGATTTTTATCATATGTGTATTATAATTAAATTAAATTATCCTTTATATAATATACTATATTTATTTTCATAAGTAATTCTAATGTGATTTCTCAATTTATTTAGCCGTCCTTGTATCTGTTTCGTCAATAATTTTTCATCGGCAGAATTTGTATTTTGTTTCGTCGTTATGCAATTTTCTTCTCTTAACTTGAGATAATTTATAAACATTATAATTATTACATATTAGCAAAAACAAAAGAAACCTAGTAGATACTACAACATTACAGTTAGCAAGCAATTTTATAACGTAAGTTCTGCTAACAGTAGTATTTGTTTTTATCTTACGGCATTCAGATCGTGGAGTGTGATCTGCGAACCCTCTATAAATTCAGAACTCAAATCATAATACTATCGGCTGCAATATTTGTTGCCTAGAATATCCAATGATTAAATTCGAACATAATGTTCTTGCGTTTATCCGGTATACGGCCGTCGCATTTACTGTACAATACCTGTATTGTGGAAATCTGTTGCATTGGTTCGTCGAAATTGTCGGTGCAAATTGTTAACGAAAATTCATGCTGTTAGAAAAAAAGTATAACGTAATCATCACTGAGAACTCAATATTACTAAAGTTTCCTAGAATGTGCAGTTAACGTACAATGTACAAATTTCACATAAACGTACGTCATTGACGACAACGCAATTAATGCATTAATGAATATGAAACGTTTAAATTTACTCATATGTTCTAATCTTAGATTATATAAAGTGAACTGTGCATATACTCACAAGTACTAAATCTGATGGTATATTAATTTCATTTCCTTTTTAGATAATAAAATTGTTTCTTCGATTAAATGAATGAAATTATATCTTCCTTCCAACTGACACAGTACTCCACAAATTCAATTTTTCCGCGAAATTAGACCGCTAATGTAATATAATACTATTAATATCTAAAAAAGCATGCAACGTATATGTTACACACAATTTTATTACCATTCCAAAACTTATCTTTCCTGTGTATTCGATTTTTTTATCGTGAATCATTCGCGGCATCTTTGGTCGGTAAATCGAACGACACGTGAATAGTTTTTCGATCTTTTCATTGGGATTTCAACTTTGATTTGTGTAAATCGTTTCAATAAACCAATAGAACGAATTATTCAAAGATATTTTTCCTACATATGTCAAATTGTTAATCTAATTTTTTACATAATGATAATTAGTTACTCGAAATAAAATTTCATTGTTGCGGAAGTTCATGCATTGAAATTTATTTTCAATGATAGATATTTTGTTATTAATCAATTTAGCATGATATCTAATCGTTGCTGGTCACTTTAATTCAGTGTTCAATTCCTGCTTCGAAACTACGACATTTTCAATATATCAACAAATTTAAAATTATGACAATGAAACTTAATGATAAATGAATCAATAACGATGCTATAAATGTAAAACCATACTAATTATTTCGTAACTTTGAAAATCGATGTCACTGACGAACAGTAGTCGAAAACATTGAATAATACACGGGTTCATACTGGTAACCAACGAACATTTGAAAAGATAAATAAATTATACTCTGTTTAAAATAATGTGAGCCAACATTACGATATGACATAAAGTTTACGTAAAGATCTTGATGTTGCAATAACTGATCGTTTTTAATGAAACACAACGAGCGAGTGTAGCGTAAGGAAAGTCTTTTTGAAATCATTGCATAAATCAAATTGGTAGCATGTGAATTAAAAGCACTTAACGCAGCTGTGATTGTAGATATATCGCGCACTCTACATCATTCAAAGTACGCGTTTACTCGCAATTGTTCATTAGGTTTGTTGGTTTGTAACCGTCATTGACAGAATTTTCCTTGATTCTCATATGAAGTATGTATCAAAACGATACTTTGCAATTAAATAGAGATCACACTCTCACTTTCATTTACTCGCCACATATACATCTTCATTTAGTATGAAGCAACAAATAAATCTATCCAGATAATTTTATGCTACATAATAAGATCATATATATATATATATATATATATATATATATATATATATATATATATATATATATATATATACGCAGGCTGAGGCACATAAAGTGTTATAGAGCAATATCCTTCAAATTATTGATGATATCGAAAAATGTTTCAGAAAAAAGTTTTAATGCTAAATAAGGCCGGCATACTCGACATAGTCGAAAAATCGAAACATATCAGAACAATCACTTTCAAAGTATTCACTCACCTTGGTTTGGATCTACCTAGTGAAGATGTTTAAAGTGATGACCCTCGACTTCTAAGCACTTGTCAATTCGCTGGTGAAAAGATCGCCTAACTTCAGCCAACATTTGTGGTGTAATTACGGCACATGCTCCGTTAATTCTTTCTTTCATATCGTCAGGCGTTGTAGGCGCTACCGTCATACGCGTCCTTGGAAAAACCCAATAAAAAGTGATCTGATGATGTTAGATCTAGCGAACGAGAAAGCCATAAATGTAGATGCAACACGACGGTGTATCAACCAATTACGCTCTGCGTTCAAGACAAGTGATGAGTGAGATTTTTGGCGAAAAGTGGATGGGACGAGGCGGCCCTGCAGTTTGGTCACCTCGTTCGCCAAATCTAACATCATCAGATTACTTTTTATGGGGTTTTGTTGAAGGACGCGTAAAGACGATAGCACCTACAACGCCTGACGACATGAATGAAAGAATACGCCGAGCATGCGCCGAAATTACACTACAAATGTTAGCTGAAGTTAGGCGGTCTTTTCACCAGCGAATTAACAAGTGCTTAAAAGTCGAGGGTCATTATATCGAGTATCTTCTGTAAGTAGACTCAAACCAAGGTTAGTGAATCGTTTGGAATTAATTATTCGGATATAATTCGATTTTTCGACTTTTTTCATACTTTGCGTGACTAGAACTACCTTGTGTTGTAGATCACTGAATTCGTCTCAAAATCGATAATAATATCATCGAAGAAAAAATACATGGTTCCATTTTAAAAAGTGGAGTCGACCAGTAGGATGGTCCAGTATGACGGCCTTCTCAAATACTAGTGGATGACCACACCAGAGGTGACTAGCTTGGTGACTTAGTGACAAGACAACCAATTCACTAGATATTGCATGACATTTTGTCTGAAAGATTTTTCGGTATGATCAATAGGTTGAGTGCTATTGCTCTGTAACACTGTACGTGCCCTACCGTGTATATATTTATACGCAGCATAATTCAAAAGATTCACTAGTGATCACTAATAGTCTAATGATAGGAATCTAACTCTTTGGTACGTTGAATTTCAAATGATCAATAAACGTTGTATGGAAATTGAGTGAAAATAAATATCACTGACCGTGCAGTGCAGATTTGGCATTTTACATCCGAAAAAAACCTTCATGCAGCTCACCATGAACCATGACAATTTGACCTCGTTATTCATATTCGGATAAATTGATAAAATATCGCTGAAATAAATGCATTGGAAGCAGACTAACCAGCAGTCAACATACATAACTAGTTATTGCATGTGTAAAATATTTGAAGATATTTCCGGTTAGTCGAGCATTTTGTTTCTTGTGACAATCATTCGTCAGTTCATTACACATTCGTCGGTACTGTAACTGGTCAGTAGAGCTCCACGGTTGATACTCGTTATGTAAGATATTCATTTATCATCGTATCTTTCAAATGTTTTTGCTTCTCTAACGTCTCTAATGAAATATGAAACAGATTTTGAACCTTCTTTTTTAAAACTGCACGACATACTAGCTTTGTTCCATAACTCTGTGCCACAGACTTTCTCAAGTTGTTGTGAAAATGAGTTCTGAAACTATACATAAGTTCTCAAGTCCGTATTTTGGATGCACAACAATACACCTGATATTCGAAAAGAAGTTTGATACACTCAGAAAATATAATATGTAACCGCATAATCGATTTAAATACGAAAACTCTTTTATGTATACAACATATGGAAACACTAAGTTATGCCTAACACTGCGTTGACGGCTTGTAGAAAAGTGAATAAAACATTCTGAAATTTCTAATGTCTTTGCTAAAACGGAAGGAGACTATATATCCACAAATTGGATACATTTGTAAGAATTCAGGGTTGACAAACAAGACAAAAAATTTCATAGCCTTGTAGATATTGAATTTTCTTTTTCTCCTTCGCCAATGTTTCAGTTTTATCATTCGTCCAATATTCATAGCCTGTTGAAAAAATTGAACATCATCAAAATAATGTCATCCCTTATGGTAAATAAACACAAAATATAGCGCGAGTTTTACGCGATGATCTTGCAAGATTCATCAATGTATGATCTACTCAACTTTTATGCAAGTAGTCTTCAGGTGGCAGCTGGCCCGACTTATGCAAGCCATTGAACAAATGTCAGCTTAGACATTTTCATAAGGTTATATTATAAAACTGGCATGCTGATCGGAAAGCAGTTCCTATGGTACCGCTGCGAATGGAGTTTTACAGAATTGAACGCCTATAAGGGATCTCTGAATGTGAACTATGATTGATTGTTCAACAATACTTTGAACGAATGCCATTTTTCTCTCAAATATTACTAACCGTCAACATTTTTAGCATAATTTCTGCACTTCATTCATTTCTTAAATCTCCATTTCAAAATCAAAAGTAGATTTGAAAAAATATGCAAAGCATGTTATGTACAGTTAACTCCTTTTTACGTTGTATTAGAATCATATCTCAGGCATCGATATTACTCTTTCCACATCTTTCTCGTGTGACATCCAGTCTCACCAACGTATGTATTTTCATGTAAATTGGTGTACACACAGCTGGATCGCCACTTGGAAATCGTTAATGAAAATCTGACCTTCCTTTCTTTGCCCAAGTCAATGGTACGGCTGTTACTTTACAAATATATCTGCCGCTCATCTCAACTGTCAAGTATTTCGTTAGAAATACCCAGAGAGACAAATTTATTTATTACGCATTTACTTAGGCTAGATACACATTACGTTCTTTAACTTTGGTATGCATAGATACATTGACATTTTCTTAAATTTTGAAGAGAATGCTGGCTGCAGCTAGTGAAGTGATCAGGTCTTATTGTAAAACAGGTTCGACCGCAAAGCTACCAAAAAATCCTTATCACAAGAAGGTGTTTGAAGACACACTGTGATCCGATTACTATTGTGGAGTATGACAGGTTTGATGTTAATCTACATTATTACATATTTTCGATTATCATGCTGTGATATTGAAAGATTTCTGAGTCTTGAAACTTGATTGCTTTTTAGTGTGCCGCTTTAGGTTTCTGCCTGATGCATACACGGTGAAAAGAGTTGAATAATGTATAGTTACATACTCTCAAGAGCTGAAGTATAACAGCAAAGATGTCGTTATTCTTCAAATTTGATAGTGTAAGGTTAGCAGCTGCTCTCAATTCAATATTAATCAATGGCAAAGGCAAAATATATGAAGGACAGCACCCCAATATTCATGGTAGACTCCATGGTGATATTCATTATCTCCATTTGCAGTTTCGCAGTTCACATCGTTTGCATTTGAGGATCTTGAGGAGGAGCGAGCGAGATGGTTGCCAGATTTAAACCCGGGCTTTTTCGAGCAAGCTTCGACCTGCACCAGGTATACGCAATCATTTAACATTATTCACAAAATTTCCGATTTTAACTGATGTACTTTATATTAGCTGTGGTGGTGATGGACGGGTAATTTCTTTGGAAAAGAGAATTTAATTTTCCACAAAAACAATCAGACTAATAAATATCAGTACACACCTAATTTGACCAGCCAGTAAAGGATTAATGGCATAAAGCCATTCGTAAACTTCTTTGTCACCAAGTGTTTGTAGCAAATAGCCACGATGTTTAGTTACAACGCTAGAAAAACCTCGTGTGAATTAATTTTTTTAAAGGATCAACATTCCTTGTCTAGTTACTAGAAATCTTATATCTTACGTACCTGAATGTATTCGGAACTTTGACCATAGCTAATTGATCTTCGGAATATTCGACTTGCGCCGTTGCAAGGTTGATCAAAGCTCTTTCAACGGGATCTTTTTCCTCTCTAAAGATGAATACGTAAGGTCTACGAACAGCCTGCGAAAAGCAATGGTGTACAATCACCTGGCAATCGATAGTCGAAACCATATGAACGAAAAAGTATTCATTTCCATCAACTATTTGACTTGTACATACCACCCATCGTTTTTTCCAACCGTTAGTTTTATGTTCCAAAATATTTAAGTATCCTTTTCTCGCGATTACTGGACTAATTCGTATTTCCTCAACTTCTGGAACGTATAGCACCAAGCTTTCCTTCAAAGGAGACGAAGATCCGAGAGGTGCTGGCGCTACACTGTGCATTTGACTGGCCGATTCACCTGCCATTATACTATCCTGTAGTTCCTGGAGCCGAGCACGCTCCGGTGAGCTCAACCTGAAGATGCACGACTTAGATCGGGTCCGCACAATTATTTCTGTTGGCTGCAAGTAACACTCCTGTATCTCCTACGCGATCCCTGCTCTGCTAGTGGTTGCCTCTTGCAAGCATGTAAAGCGTAAATAAGCTGATAGAAGTGTGAAAGTGAAGCGACTGGAGAACTGAGAAAATGAAAAATGTAGCAACTGAGAAAAAAATATTGATAGTCATCGATTATGCCAGATGAAGGAAAAAATCCGAACGAGTTTTTATGTTGTTTGAAATTATCGGATGAATTAGGGCAATAAGAGGTCACATTGATGTACTGTGATATAAAATGTATCGTTCAGCTGAGATGATTCATTCCTGTTCCATGAGTCTCTGTATGCGACCTTTTATTATAAAAATTATCGTTGCACCAGCACTGTGCCGCACATTCTGCAGCCAGGCATACACAATACAGACAACCACGAGCGATGATTCAGGTATACAGTGAGCGTTACCTGTATAAACTCATCAGATTTGTGTTGGTATACTGACTCTTGTGATGATATCGATATAACTGAAGAAATCATAGACGTCGACATATCCGTGATGTTGTCCTCTCCAGGAGATACATCCGACATCACGATCGGTTCTTTGCTTGGAATTCGTCCTTGTATTAATTTGATACACTTCGTTGCAAGTTCTCGTTCCCTTACTGACATTTCCCACGGCTCGTACACATCTTTACTTGTAGATTTTTTAAGTTTAATTGGGCTAGCGTGTGGTTCGTTAGTAGCTTTGGCAACCATATTACACACCTCCTGCAATATTTTGGAATCAAAAGTATTGTTGTCATAGAATAACTTAAAATAAATAATTTCAATGCGCTTGGACAATATATTATGCTTTTAGAGAATTCGAAAATGAAAATTAGTTACGTATTTTTCTGCTGTACATAATATTTAAATATTTTATAATTCACCTACAATCATTGTAACACTTATCAAAAAACTGTGTTTTTTAATATAGAATTTGTGGCAAAAAGGAATCCATGTGCCAACAGCAGTGTGCTAACAGTTTCTCAAATTTTTTGAATGGAATAACTTATTTGTTATAACTTGAATGGAAACACAGTTACTCGGATTTCGCTGTTTCGTATTAGGCGCGATATAATAGTAAACATGAAAGATTTGTATTGCCGAAGTGTTGCGCCTGTCTGACCTATTCAGCTTTTTCTAAAAAAACCTTACCTTTTCACGTTTAGTAAAGTCATGCACTGTCTTATTGCAAAGAGGAACCTTGTCGATTCCCAATCTTTCCCTGAGTAACAACGTATGCCTGACTCGTTCCACTTCCTCAAGTCGAGTAAGTTTTTCCAATTCCCATTGATGATCAAATATCAAGCTATCGCCACGAGGCCTCCATCCATGAAGATTTTCTTCACCTCTGACATAAGTAGAGCTTGTATCTAAAACTCGACGCTGTCGTCTTTGCACTCCTGTGACATAAAGTTCAGGGTATGTAACAAGTAAATAAGCGATTCTTTTGTAAATTCAGAGCCGTAAGATCACTACATTACGTTCTAAGTTGGGATGTGTTACGTGGGTATACCGACGGAAATTAGTTCACTCCGAATCTGGTATATTTCATTCAATGTTATATCTAAAATTGTGTCAATCTTCGTCAGTTTTGGAAATGGATAGGATCTACACTAAGGGTGAAACAGACAAACCTGGGCTACCTGCTTCAGACGCACGTCGTAAAACCAGTTCATAGACGCCACTAAGTCGGTTGGCCTCCTGATTGCGGTAATGTCCACTGAACAGATGCTTCAGAGATCGAGGACCTACTCTGGCATCTCGACCGTAGATTATCATACTAAGATCCTTTGTGATAATTGCCGGTCTTCCACAATTTTCGAGCTAATAACAAGGTAGAATAATCTCAGGTTCCGAATGACATGTCAGTTTACTTAAAGCTCAAAGAAAGTTTCTGCTTACCTCCAAATACGCTGATATCGTCATGAAGATCTGTTCTCCGTAAGACGTAACTCTATTCAGCAATGCTGAATTATGTAGGGAACTATCCCAGGCCGCTTCAAACCTGAACATACACCTGTCATCCCCAGGGATTTCCAAATATTCTCCAGGGAAAAGGCCCAAAGATAATACTGAAGAGTCGTTATCCTCCTCCTCTGGCTCCGGAGTATTGCGAATGCGTCCCACGACCAACTCCCTCACGTCCTTCCAACGAAGTTCTGAGGCCTGCTCGTGAACAATCGTAATCCGAATGCGCCGCTGTATGCCTTGATGTAACAAAAATAATCCTCGACAAGGTAGATCGTCGCTGTGATCGACGACCGATGGCACATATTCCCCATTGGGTGCTAATTCGCAAATTTCGAACCAAACAAGAACGTCATATTTGGCGTGAACATGCGACGTACTGGGAGATGGTAGAACGCTACCGAACTTTGGTGATCTGACTGGCTGACTAATGGGAATTGAAGGCGGAAGCATTCGTTTCGGCGGTTGCCTGGCGTTACTGCTCGAACAGAAAAACGAATAAAAAATAAATGCCGATTCAAATACAACTCTCCCGTTAACAAACACATATCAATCTGCAAGTAGCTTACTATTCCAATTTGGCATCTTTATGTAACGGGTGTTGTTGGTAGTGACCGAATACTTCGAACACAATGGGCTGAGTTTTCAGGTACTCGAGGAAAGATTTCGTGACTGTGACCGTAATCTGGAAAAAGTATGAATGTAATTGTTGTTATTTGTAAGACTGAAAGTAATTGTTTAAAAATCCTCACATTTTGAACGTGATAAAATCCCAGTGGCGGATTCCCTTTTCCAGAATTCTTAACAGGTTCTGTTGAAAATGCTTCGTCGTGTCTATGTAGAAAGCTGTAATTTTCATAAGATAGTGATTTGGTTCATAGAAATGAATGTTGTTTCAGCTACCGCTAATCAATAACTCACTTGAATTGACAGAAAATATCTGCGTATTCAGTGGAAATGCCCATCGCTTGTAGAACTGTTACTCGGAACGTAAACTCCACACCTGACTGAAGGTGTTCAGGGAGTTCATCCTCTTTCATATCGCTGGCAACGGAGCTATCACCTCTCCCACTGTCGGCATCACCGACCTCTTCATCATCCTTGCAATCTTTCACTTCCGTTTGACCATCGTCAACGTGTTCTTGCAAAAAATTTTGCTGATTTTTTTCCAATGTTTGGGTCAAAAGAGTGTTCCGGTTATTATATCGATGATTACCAAAGAGATCATCTTCGAACGATATGCGAGCAGATTGCCGAACACCACTTGAATATTCGCTATTTTCTTCTTCTAGAAACAATGTGTTAAAAATAAACTTCAATTCGGTTATCAAACCTATGAAATCAAAGGCGTATTGTTTTGCCTCGCACTCACCAATAACAGCCTGAACGGCGACTCTAAGATATCCTTTGACATCTCCTTTTTCATTCACTATAGCTACTTTGTGTATTAGTGGTACGGGATACATAAGATTGCTCAGATATATGAATGACCTAAATCCAATTACAGAGTTTTTACAAATTCATAGCGTATCAAGAGACATCAAGGTGTGAAATATTATTTTACGATTGGTAATACAATTTTCACCTTCCAACCATTCGGAACCATGGGAATCTATCGTAGAAAGGATCCCCACCAGTGATGGTCTCGATATTATAGTCCGGAGATGTTGGTGATAGTTCAGCTTCATTGTGATACATTTCACGCATCAATTCTAATTTTTGCCTGCAGAAAAATACAAAAATAGCAGGCGATGCAATGGTTAAGTAAGACCGTAAGCCATGCAGCATATTGTTGGTACATCCGGAAATACTGCTGACACAAACCATACAATAATACACGATTTTCCTGTAATTTTATAAGCACACTGCGTATGGAAAAAGGTAAGTCGGAAATTCTAGTACATATAGAAAATAAGTGTTGTTGGAAAAAAACATAAAAAACACAGATCAACAAGGTAGTGCATGCGCGAAGAAGAATATAGAAGTTTGCAGTTGATTGCAAGCTTCAAAATGATTTCATCACCTGTACATCGCATTGATGCCTTTCAAAATGAGTCGAATAAAGATAGTCGGTATTCTGTACAAACGTTTACAACTAATGAGAGTCAATATCAACTACTTTATATTACATTATTATATCAACTGATTGTACAATATATGATATAATAACATATGTAGCTCCATCATGGGTCGTTGAACAAAATGAAAAAAATATCAAAAGAACTATATAGTGTGATATACAATACATATACATAGTGTGTATATACAGTCAATTATTTTAGAAATAGGTTAAGCCGTGATCTCTAGGCTATAAAGGGACAGGAATATAGCATTCTCGCTGTAATGCAGTAGATATGAATCAGTACAAAGAATATGTTGCGTGACTGAGCACCAACCTCGAAGGCAAAAGATTTGCGAGTGAGAACTTCTGATTAGAGCAGACTGTAAGACATGGGAAAAAATCCTCTTTGGCCTCCGGGGTGCTGGGACTCAAATCTTCATTGTATATGTGTCGCATCAACTCCAAGCGCTGTCTACAAGTGAACATTGATACCCCTGTTAGCGGCTGTTTATAGTGATTGATTATAATTGGTATACTCTTGTTAAATGATATTTTCGATCTTAAGGCACTCGTAATATCGTTGTACTCGTCCATAGCCACATTCAAAGTGGTAGTGGCATGAGATACTATGTGCCCTACAAAAAATTCTGAAAGCTCTGAACAACGTTCAAGACGTATATAGACAGAGCCGCAAGAATCATACTCAGACAAAATGGTCACAATGATCCGCAAAAATATTAAGATAGATTCTTCCAACCCTTACCCCTGTGCAATTCGCTACTGACGTGACATTGGAATTTTCAATAAACGAAACTTTTAATTGAGCGATATATCACTGCTTGAAAGTTTTCGAACAGAAACTATATTATCAAAAGTTAGTTGTTTCCTCTTTATGACTATATGGATATTTCTCTCATGTACAGGTATTGCAAACGTGCTCAAGATGAATTCAGGGCAACATCAGGCAGTAAAATGGTAGTACAAATTTCAAAGTTGTTTCAACATTGTTTCATGTAATTATTATTTTCTTATTCACAATATATCATAACTATTCTTTGATGCTATTGATTCTACAATGTAAATTTTATAAATCCGTGGAAGTGACATGTATAGATGGCTTTTGAAATCGATTATAAGTTCAAAGGGAACATATTTATCCCGACGACATTGACTAAGTTTTTCTAAGAAGAAATATTTTGGACGACAGATTCATTCGACAGATGTTGGAAAAAATTGCAATTCGATCGAAGCACAGGAGAAACTAAATACAAATGATCATATTTCATTAGTTCAAGAATCTGTCTGTTCTAATGATGTAGAATCATAGTGTACCAATCGTACTTTGGATTCGTATTTTATATTTTGACACACGTAATAACTGTATATTTTTATTAAGCCTGTAGTACAGTCAGTAAATATCACAGTTTTCCAAGAAAATCCGCAAATCATGATTTTTGATAATGCACAGACTATTATTATTTTTTTCTTCCGTTTTCGAATAAAAGGTTGGGATTTGTTTTTAGTATTATAATTTATTCCAACTTTCCATGCATTACTTTCTCATAGTTTCAGCAAATAACAATGATTCTAACAAAGAACAACTCCCAAGAAAAATCGGAACACTTTTTGAAGTCTTGAACAACTGCTACCGAGGAGAAAAAGTCATAGTGTTCATCATAGCATCATAATGCCCTCTTTTTGAATATGCATACATAATGCAAATTTTGTTTAACAAGTGCAAAAGTGATGAATAGGAGGTGATAGGATAATCTCGGTTTGCCTTCGTTTCAAACTAGTACTTATTATGTTTAACCTGAATGAATTGATTGGTATCTTTAGAATCCGACTGTCAAGGAATCATATTTATTAACATTCATCGATGTCACCCACTATCTTCATTCATCATCTCTGTTTACTGTTATGGAAAAACAACATACTGGTACCATGACGCTAAGATCGAGCGTCCTAATTTCCAATCCTCTTAGCAGATCGTATTCTTTTTTGAAAAGTATGTCGTGTATTTTATTGACAATTAATTGAAAATGCGTCATATCAACGCTTGATGTAACTACATAGCTCATCTACCATAGTAATAGTGAAATCATGATACATCTTTTGCCTTTGAGATGGATTCGTCACATATATATGTTTAACTGAAAATTTAACCGAAAATTCTTGTCAAATGTATCTAATTGTACTGTTTCAAGACGAAATTCATTTGGTTAAGAGAAATTCACTCACCTCAATTTATCAAGGGTCCAATAATGCGTAGCACCATTCTTGGTATCTTGGACCTCGACCGCCACAATGGTTCGGGGAAATGGTCTGTCTTCGTCATCCTCGTCGTCGACAGATGGTAATAGGTCAACGGGTAATGGAGAGTACAAAGTATCGGTTAACAACGTGAATTGGAATTGAACCTGAAAAATAAATATATTTATAGCAGATAACAGCGTTAGAAGATATTCAAGGATAGCGCGCAAACAATTAACAACCAACACTGACCTTTTTCTTAAGTTCCACAGAAATAGCATTCGCTTCTTTCAAAAAGATGGCATTGCCCCACAGGTCATCACGAAGACTGGTAAATTGGTGATACTTCCACTTGCGGAATGCCCACGCAGCTAGCTGGAATTCGCGCTCACTCCAGTTGCTCTCTGCGTCAAATAAGGGGTTGACTGAAATGCAAGCCATCACCAGGCAACACAGTCAGAAAAGCCAAGCGTTAGGTATTTCCCGAAGACAATATTAAAGATGTATGGAATTCGGCGAGATTACTTGACTCACATGATCTCATAATGTAAGATAATGAATATCACGAATGATTGCTGCGTCACAGATTTGCACATATTTTTGTTGTTACACAACTGTACAAGTTACAAACCGATTGCACAAGAAGTGGACGTTCTGAATTCAACGCAAATATTTATTTCCTTCGGACTTTTTCAATGAATTTGCACCAATTACTCGGGGATTCAGCTGGTAGGTACTGGCAAAGTCATAGCGAATACGGTATCATCGCTGCATTGAAACCGAGAAAAAGTTGTAGAAATTGGATAACGATTTGCAGTCGATTCTACTTTGAAATAAGCCAAAATTGTGATTGCGATACTCCACCAAAAACAATCACACCGCAGTAAAAATTGCGATTCATCAAGTGCCGTTAAAAAACAAATTGCAGCACAATTACTGTACGCCTTCGAATGTAGTCGAATGATCTGAAAATTTTACATGTATTGCCTTCAATCACGATTACGACGAGTGGGGGCAGAAAATTCTTAGATGCACCGGCTCTGTGTACCAATGCTGAAATATCTTTTCGCATTCGATATAGAGTCATTCTGCGTTAGTCCGATGAGACCATGGAACAGTTCTGGACAGGTACAATGTCAGAACTAGCATGAATCGACATTTTGTGATAATTTCTCTACTTGTGTGTATCGATAATTTTTAAAAATAAAGAGCAAACATACACTTAGCAGTAGAAAAGTGACGTATATTGTGCCTCTTTATTTTATGATGGCAAAAAAGTATCTATCAAATTACCCTTTATACTTCAAAGTGATTTTGTACACAAATTTTAAATACTGATCTTCAGGCTGCAGTACATATACTGCCCGGGAAAAAATCAGCATTCATGACCATGCTCGATGAAGAATAAATCAGGCATGATCATGCATGAATCGTGTATGATCGTGCATGGTAATGCATGGTCGCGCAAGGCCGTAATCAATTATATATATTTAGTCATGAATGGTGCTACGTGACTAGGCATGATTTATGCACAGCCATACTTGACCGTGTCTGGCGATCTGCAGTAGAGACTAAAAGTTCATGCATGAGCCCGCATGACGGTGTACGAATAAGAGCAGTGTGGTCAAACTAACACATGATCTTTTTTTACCATGACCTGGCCTATAGACTTATATATGGAATAAACTGAGCATTCCAACTGTAACAAGTGAGGACAACATCCTGGTCGTTATTGGCTTTGTCTTTTTTTCACTAATGGCCTCATTCGGTCTATAGATATCACGATCTTTCCCGAGGTGGGGATATGGGCTTTCTATGGTCGGCGACACGTTCGATACCAACCCCGGTTGTGATACGAGGACGGCAGCAATAGCGGGTTGAGAAGTGGGATTGAGTATGATGTCCTCACTTGCTCCGATCAAACGTTCAGTCCATTCCATATATAAGTCTATGGCTTGACCAAGCCTGATCACGCATGATTCATCCTTGATCATGAATGATAACTTTCAACGCAGATGGTATTATCATGCATGACCATGAACGGCTTTGAATAATCGTGCATAATCAGACTTGGCAAAGCATGAGCGTACATGCCCATTTCAGAGCGATAAGAATGACTCATCACGAGCCTGCCTGACTGTATATGGCTTCGTAGGATCATGCTTGGTCCACCGTGATCATGGACGGTAACTTTTCACACAATCCGATTCATCATGCGACGCTGTGCATACCCTGATTGAAAAAGTATTGAAAAGAATTGAAAACAGGTCGTTCAATGCAAACTGTATATTTATATATAGTGCATGGATATACAGTTATACAGTGTCAATGCTTTTCAAGTCCATTCGTATTTTTTTCAATACTTGTTTTCAATCAAGTTGTCTTTGACTGGTCATGCATGATTCATGCTTGATGAGGCTTGATCAACCATAACCATTTATGGTCAGCCAGAATAACTGAGAAAAGCCTGGCTAACTGGGTATGGCTTTGGATGAGTCTACATGATCGGGCTCGACCAAGCACAAATCGTGTATGATTATAAAAAGTTTTGCTTAGTCATGCATGATGATACCATCTGCATAATTAGGCTTGACCTAGCATGAATCATGCGTTATCAGGCTTGGTCAAGCAAGATCATGTGTAAGTTATACAAGGCCATACACCGTTCTGCAGGCTTATGCGTAACCTTTTAGTCTCTGCTGTAGATCTTCATACATGGTCAAGTATGGCTGTGCATGAATCATGCATAGTCAGACACGACCATTCATGACTGAATATACATAATTGATTACAGCCTCACACGACCATGTATTGTCATGCGCGGTCATACACGATTCATGAATGAGCATGTCTGAGCCATGCTTAATTGAGCATGGTCATGTGTGCTGATTTTTTTCTCAGGATACTCAATTTATGGCTTCCGCCTCAAAGTGAATGAGAGATCACAAACTACGTGACGGACGAAAAGTTGAATATAGCCTGTCAAAAATCATTAAAAAATTTGGAAATTCATTTCAACCCCTTCATTTGTGTGATTCGTGTCGATGAATTGACGTTATTTTATTTTGCAATGTCCCAGTTCACTCTACCAATGCTGATAAGGAATGAATAAATTGATAATCAATTACCGAAACTGTAAACATTCATATGTGAGAGTCAAAAATATTACTTCATACCTAACTTTATTTTCGCATGTGAAATCATGCTTGACTATGCATGCCACGCATGAAGGCTTACCCGTGAAAAGTAACTACTTACAGCTCAACATGAAGAAAAAATGTATGAAAAAATATTTTTCAGTGGCGGACGTATATTTATTTGAAGTCATTTAATACCAAATCATTAATAACAACACTCAGCACAAGAATCATAATAATGACGAACGAAAAGTATGATAGGTAATCAAACTCTGTTCAAATAACCAAGCGGATTAGCGGAGTGGTCAGCATTCGAGATTCATGTCTGCGAAGTACTGGTTTGAAACCGTGTTAAGGAATAGACATCATGTAGTATTTTTCAATCCGAAAAATCATTGATTACGTCTAATCAGTGAGATAATAGTACATTCGGAAAAAAATTTAATCTCATTTAATTTCTTTCATCTATATTTTATTCTGTAGCATGATCAGGCTTATTTAGACATTAGGATGCTAGTAGTTATGATCATGCATGATCTGACAAGATCATTGCTGGGGAATATTGATGCATGATCATGCATGAGATTAACGCACGATCGTGCATGGTCGTACATGATGATTTTTACCCGGGTGTCTTATAATGGAGCCTATTGCTCCTCGACTTCTTATAAGAATTCTTATAAGAATAAAAAAACAAAACTCGGAAGTGCATAAACACAAGGAGTTTTTGCTATAAGTGATATCCGAAATTTCGATTTTTTTCATGAAGTGGCAATAAATTTCCAGCAATAAATATCATAATTTGACACTGAAATCGTCACCACTTCATAGAAAATCAATGGGCCAATCATCAGCTATAGCATAACCTTTTATGGTTTATGCGACCTGAAACAATATTATGCTTTTCGATTTCAGCGTAATGTTCTAGGAAATATCACGTTCACCGCGAAATCACCCAGTCTGCTACAGTCTTGTATTGCAGCTTCCATAGGATGTAGTATACGAGATTATTTGAGGAAAGTCATGTGAAGTGTTCGTTGCGACATAGGCTTCCAAAGTATGATTCAAAATCTTTCAGATGAGTTTGATTATCGACAAACAAATCGTTGAAACATACATCACTTATCTTTCTGCTACGTGTTCGTTACCACATACGCTATCACAAAATTTAATACCTCCGAGCCGCATTACAGAACCAGTAATTGGTACATATTGGTTCAGTACTGGATCGATCCTAGCTAAATTGCGGTGAACAAAGAAATCGAGTGAAAAGGCGTGAAAAATGCAGCAGCAATAATGAGAATATTTTTTTTTATTAAATGAGTAAATAATAGTCGAACAGTCATCCAGGGGAACATAGAAAATAATTGGAACTTGTGGAAACATCTCATGAGTAAAAACTCCCGACCTGCGCTGGGGGGCAAACTCAGGACCATGATATTTCGGAATTTTCACTACGTAAAATTTATAGAAAATGGAGACGGAATAATTCGAATTCAACATGGCATCCAAATGAGAAAATTCATCTGACTCCCTGCGTAGCTTAAAAGGGGAGGCTCCAAAATGTGGGTCACCGTTTTTGTTCAACTTTGGTAGACACGTTCTAGGTCGAAAATGAATTGACTCATCCGCCGGTTTTTTGTTGGACACTTCATAGTTTTCGAAAAAATCGAGATCAAAGTTGATGACCGCAAGGGTATTTTTAACGATATCAATCGGAAGATCGCATTGGAACAAATATTTTTTCTTAATAAATTACCGAGTCCAAAGTTGTTTCGTTTTCATATGTAAGTCTGCCAAACGCAGCGCTGTTATTGTTTCTGTTCTATGAAAGTCTGCGTACGCAGATAACTTTGGTTATCTTATTGCAGCATTGGCAATTTATACCTCTGTTAAGATGTTTCTGTGATTTGTATTACGCGGTTTGTCTGCCGGCTTCAGTCAACTAGACTGATAAGTAAACTGTTGCTGCCCCTTGCGGGAATAACCGGGTGCTCATGCGATGTGTGACGTAGTGTTAAAACAAAAAGGTATCTATTTTGTCGTTAGCCATTTAGTCGTTAGAGATTTTTGATCACGAAGCATCGTGATTTTTTCCATTGCGTTTTTAGCTGATGCTAATCAACAAGACCCACAGAGACGGTAATTTCCTTTTTAAATGTTTATTAAACTGTTATTCTTTATTTACTATGAAGAATCTGTGAAAAGTGAATTACTGCCTTATCCACACACGGCCAGAAGTGCATACCAGCGTGCTTGTGGCCTTGCATCCACAAGACATTAATAATTGCTACAAACAAAACAAAAGTGAATAATTTTCGGGTTATTAACGATTTTGTGTTTCCAAGCATCAACTTTGATACCGGTAATTTTGCGCATCATTCACAGCGAGTGCGGTGGTTGAACGGTCAAGGCGTCTGACTGCGGAATCGCTGGTCCGTGGTCCGAAACTTCGTCGCAACTTTTTTTTTGCTTGTTTTTTCAATTGATAATATTGTGATAATCTGAATTTTTTCCTCATACTGTTTTTGAGTCAAACTTCGGAAGATGGGATTGATACTCAATAAAGTAAGTATAATGTATTTATATTCTTATATTTTCATAAGGCGCCATTCGTGTACGGAATTATATATGAAGTATAATATTGCCTAATCCTAACGAACTTCCACTCGTGATTTTTTTGCATTCATTGAGGTGAAACTTATCATAGAAGCATGCGAAACATAGATATCTTCCGCACCATGCACAACACACGAACGAAATCCCTCCACATTTACAGGTTTTCCGGTGCATTGATTTTGGGAAATATGCCTGTTTCGCGTTATTGAATACATTTCTATCTGATATCTACTTGAAAGCGTACCAAGCATATAAAATCATGTTTCGAAACATAGGCCGAGATAAGTGGTTGTGGATCAATGCCTGAATTTTCATGGCATCCGCCCTATCATGTAATTCTTTGCTATGGTATATAGTCGAATTATTTTCAATCCGTGCGATGAAATTCTTCACTTGTCAAAAGAAGTAAACACGGCTGACAAAGAGGGTTGCATTTCGGTGGTATGATTTTCACGGTGCAAGTTGGTTCAGTTTCTTCATCACCGAAAGTCTTATCGTAGCGCGTAATGTCGGTTTGGATACCCCACGAAGCAACTAAGAGACGAAATTCATTTTGCTGCACATAAGGTTTTAGAATGTGATCCAAATATGATTCATATTGTTGGGAGGTCAATTTTCCCGATTTTGAACACGTGACGAACACATTTCCAAATTTAGTCTGCAGATCTTCAACTTCTCAAGTCATCCGTGGACCACATTTTCCATTGGGTTCTTGCAAACACAAGAACACGACCGACAGCAGTTTGCCGGATGCTGTAAACTTCAATTCCAATGGCTCGAGTATTTTTCTCGTTTCTTCTGATCGTAAAACCACCGCCGATACTTGCATTTGTAATAACTAGATGTATAATTTATGTATAATTCCGTATATGTAAGTTGCCTTACGAAAATACAAGAATATAAATACATTTTACCTACTTTCTTGAGTATCAAATCTCGTCTTACGAAGTTTGACTAAAAAAAAGTATAAGGAAAAAATTCAGATTATCAGAATATTATCAATTGACAAAAAGCAAAAAAAAAGTCACAACGGAGTTTCGAATTACGGACCAGGGGTACTGGAGTTAGACGCCTTGACTGCTTGACCACCGAACTCGCTATGAATGATACGCAACATTACCGGTATCAAAGTTGATGCTTGGAAAGACAAAAACATTAATAACCCGAAAATTAATAACTTTGGACCCGGCAACATATTGAGAAAAAATGTTTGTTTCAACACGATCTCTTGATTTATATTGTTCAAAATACGATTTGCGGTTATCAACTTTGATGTCGATTCTTTCAAAAACTATGGAGTGTCTAGCAAAAAGCCGGTGGATGAGTCAATTCATTTACGACACAGAACGTGCCTACCAAAGTTCAACAAAAACGGTGAGCCACATCTCGGAGCCTCCCCTTATCAGTGGTAGAGCATTCGACTATCATTCGAACGGTCCTGGGTTCGCCGCCAGTGCAGGTCGGAAGTTTTTTCTCATAAGATGTTTCCTCAAATTTGAATTATTTTCTAGGTTCCTGTGTACGGCTGTGCGACTATTATAGACTTATTAAAAATAACCATTGGTCCGTCCATTTTTCAAACTCTTACAATTCAACTGATTCCACATATGCTGTATCAAATGAAGTTCACCTAGCTGATAGCTGCAGTCGTCGAATAGAACAAGAATATATATCAAAATTAACGATTCAAATATGAGATGCATGAGAATAAAATTGACACCCACAGTTATTCTGAAAAAAGTGATCTTTCACGAGATCCCATAGGCATCTGTAACTTCACTGAATCATCGATCTTACGTACACCCATCTGCGGTTTTGATACATATTATTATTCACGAGCAAAAATTTTCATGAGGACCTGTGCAGGATTTCTCTACCAGAGGCTAGGAGTGTGCAACTTCTGATATCAAATGTTAGGGTAAAAAATTGGTAAATCATTCTTCGAACATACTACAATACCATATTCTGCTTCGCCCCTTCCAAATCTCTGCTGTCAGTACCACATTTCCGATTATTGACATAAGTTTACGTAAACTGAAATGAGCTTTGCGATGAACCAATCATGTACAGAGCGAGGGATTTCGGATTTAGTTTGAACAATTCGAGACCAACTAAATGCATTAATCTCTCAATAACGTTACAATATTGCATGTTCGAAGAGATTTGGAACCGGATTTGAAAGCACTGATGAAAGAGTTTTATGGCACAAATAAATATGAAGAGTCACGTTTGTTCATAAAACAGTAGGTGATCAAACGTAATGTGGAAATATGTTCTTAATAATAAATAACAGAATCAGAGAATTTAGAGTGGGGTCTGCGCCAATTTTCTTAGGTATTGCTCGATTAGCTGATGGAAATACCTAACTTTTTCCCCATATCATTATCAGCAGACTTCCAACAGTTGTGATGAAAAAAAAATTAGAAGGAAATAATTTTCAATTTTTTTGTGCATTTGTTATCCGGTTTTTTTTCCTTGAAATCGGTTCTGTTCATCTGACTAGAATCTTCATGTTAAGAATCAGCGTAGATCGAAACGTACTAGCAACTTCTTCAGACTGATGTCAATCGAACGTATTTGCGTGAATCTCGTGTTTCCTGACAAGCCATTTATCTCAATATATATATAAAAGCGATCAAAGAGAAAAACTTATTTCAATGGTGCAAAGCATATCTCATTCCAAAATAATTGCGTAATTGCCACGTGATTTATTAAATCTGAAGCGTCAGCAATTCAAACAGATGTACAATTTGGACAAGTAATCCCCGATACTAAAATACAAATATTATGAAAACCAGGGTCTGTTTTTGTTGCGAAAGTGAGTTTATCGAACTCGTATCTCCCGCGCCTGCGTGCGCTGTAAGGGAAAGACAGTTCGAGTGTTTCACGAGAGGAGCGCTGGTGTGAACGGATGTGTGTGGAGCGGTCAGTCTTCCGGAAAATGCGAGAGAGAGAGCAACCACGTCATTTTCTTGTATCAATAAATATTTTTCCTTATCGAGTTTCATCCAGCGTATATCGATTGATTATTGTTACATAAACTATTCCTTCTCATCCGAAATATCCCAACAGTTTTATTGTTTGTATCGTTTTCACGTGTCACCACTCACCAGAACAGCCGTGTCTTCCGCGTGATGGAAAATCAGGTTGACAGAAAGAGACGGTAAATCGCGAAGTTTACTAATAATAGATAAACGTGTCGAGTATTGTCGACGTTGGGAATAAAAGTTTGATATTGATAACATAGTACTGTTATAGCCCAGCTATGATGATCAAAATTAATCAAAGCAAGCCAGAATGATCAAACACTTCTGATAATTATAACTAGGTGAAGTTCTCCTACGTGTTATAATATCAATTGAATAAAAAAATGTTCAAATGTAAACATGAAGACAATTATGTTTCAGTCCATAAGCACAGTTCCAAAACTTGAAACACGTCGTACAAGGGGTTCTCATGCTTGATGCAAATAAATACAAGATAATAATTTAAAACATACACAATTAACGCTATTTGTTGTGGATTTCATGCTTATCTCGCAGTTAAGTTGCATAGTAGGTAATGATAATAACTACCTAACCTAATGATAATAACTCTTGAATCAAAATATAATCTTGAATTTAAAAATTATTGTTTTATACTCACCAAAGATATCTTCTTCAATAATATTGAAGTCTTCTGGTGTATAACTACTATACATAGACATTGTCATGCTCTGCTCTTCCACTTGCTTCTGTAGAGCGTCAATTCGGGCTTCATAATTCTGTTTCACAAAATTAATCAACATACCGTTATATTCTTCGATGTTTGATACTGATATCAGATTTAAGGATTCAAGGAGATCGAGAGATTTCGTACGATTGTTCGATTTTGATCATTCCACCAACCTTTCTTTGTTCTTCGAACAATTGGTCTGCTTCTTCTTTTTCCTTGCGAAACTGTTCTTCAAGTACCAGCAACCTTTTTTCCATTTCAGCTTTCAAATCTATTCCTTGCTTTTCCAAAAGTTCAATCTGTGCGAAATTCCAATCTACTGTTTCGCCATTGGCTGGTGTTTCAGCTGGTGAATTTTTCTCTCGTCGTTCCCGGACTGAAATATAAAGTTTGAAAAGGCAACGCGATTAAACCAAAAATATTGGTGAAACATTCCAAACAACTCCATGCATGAGTCCTTATGTCAGCCAAGCGCCAGTCATTTGTAGACTATATTAAAACGTATGGAGATTTCGAATTTCGCTGTAGTATCTTTCCGGATGGATTGCACGGTGAATGTGTCAGTATTACACCGAACGATAATTTTTACTTGATCGAAGCGAGTCAATTAGAGACAAAGCGCTCAGGTGTTCATAGTTGACCATTACAGAAAAATGTCTTGCAGAGTTTAAACTGTGCATACGGGCTCTATTTATTTACCTTGATCTGGGTGATTGAATCTGAAAACGTGGTTTTTGCCCAGAATAACGCGAGACCCTGTTTTCAAGATAATAGGCTCCATAATTTCGCGTCCATTCACGTAGATCAGCGCACCCTTTTTTGGCATCAGTGTGATAACACCTTCATGGTTTTCGAACACGCAGTGTTCGCTAAGAATATGGGGACCGCAGAGTTGTATGTCCTGTGGGATGTTGGCCTCTGCAGAACCGATTCTCGTAAAACCTTCTTTGATGTAATAAATGAGACATTCGGACATGAACGGATCTTCGTTAAGATTCACCAAGTGCGGTGTTTTTTTGGGAGAAAATACGCCAACAGTTATGCCATCTTCTTTAACAGCGACCCCCATCTCCGCAAATACTGCTTCTCTTTGTAGTCGTATAGATTCTGTCCGTTTTAATTTGTCTTCCCACGTTTCGTTCAGTTCTATTTGGCAGTAAGAAGGAAATGATAAGGTAAACATTGTGGACGTCGAAATACGTGGAGATTTTTCTTTTCGCTGAAACTTGAATGAAAATAAGATGCAACCAAAAAGATAGATTCATGACGTACCAGCAATAAGTTTCTCGCTGGCTTGTAGCTGATCGACTGCTTCTTCGGCAATAGTAGACGCAGCATGCGAAGGCACTCGCTGTCTTGTTTCTTTGACGTCATTCTCTCGCTTAGTTGACTTTATTATCGCAGACTCGTCTCCTAGACAGAAAAAATATCTCACATGAATGGAGATAGTAGTTGAAATTAGCTCAAAGCACAGCGTATTTTACTGAGCAGTGCAGCGGCATCAACTCCTAAGTAGCGCCAGATGTTTGGATCTGGATCGTTGTTTGGCTAACGAGTCAGCGTGATGAGTTTCCATCGAACCAAGAAACATGTATTTTGGGGATTTTGATATACGAGTAGGAAAATGTTTGTGCCAAAGCATCAACTTGTAACAATTTTCAGATCTTACGAATTTCGCACCATCATCAGAATATCCTAAATAGCACCATTGCGTAATAATTGCGATGCGCTGAAATGGAAAACTACTATGAAAAAGTAACTTGGAGTTGATGTCACTTTTCACCAAACACTGAAAGCCCAACAGCAGTTTCAAACCGAGAACCTCACGTTAGGAGTACAATACCACGATTCGATTCGTCAGTAAGTCCTATTACGGTACCAAATGACATTTTAGAGCCCGGTGTGAAACCTCCACGACACTTACCAAATTGCTTGGCAAAATGCATAAAAAATCCGCCATGCAATGTATCGATGGGTAGAAAGCAGATTCGATTCCCTTCATGAGAAAGGAAGAAAGGCAGATATTTTATATCAGATAGAAGTGGGGTGCTGAAGCAAATGCATAATTGACGATGAATTCTAAACTCAATAGACTATAATATACAATGTTGATCTTCCATTCGTTTTCATTAAGTACAGATGTACCTGTCTTTCCCTGTTTCAAAATACGAGACCTTATCATCGTAATTGGATCATCCGAAAGGTATTCAAGAAAATCTTTGTATAGTTTTTAAATATCATTCACCTTGTTTGTCAATTTTTAAATGCTGTTTTTGAGAAAAATTCCTCGTCTATTACCTCAACACTATTTAATAATATACAAGATAAATTTAATAACGACGATTCGATCTTCTTTTCACCGATGTATAGTTGTTTATGACAACAAAATTTTGATATCTAGAAATATGCGGCTAGTGGAAAAACAGTGGGTGTTGACAGACCTGCTGTAAAATATTTTTGTGATGACATGTTTTCGATTTCAGAATTCTCAAGATACTACAAAGGAAAAACTGAAAGTGATGTTATAGATAAATTGAAAATGCAGCCGAAGCGATGTGGTATATATTACGAGAACGTAGCTTGACTGTGAAAGCTGACTCGATGCGGAAGGTGATCGGATGCGGTTGTTAATTTACTTACTAGGTTCTTTTTTTTCATAAGTGACTTTGCCATCTGGCCCTACGTTGAGCACAAAAGGGACAAACAAAAACACTATGTTATGTCGTGCCTACCACTTCGACGGAATACTTAAGTCTCTGATGTTAGATATGATACAATCGTTTTAGGTTTCAGTTGGAATAGAGTCCGGCAGCGAGACGCACATTATATTGTCTCGATTATGAAATCACGTTTACGTTACCCGGACTTTGTTTCCAATTTAATAGAGATATTAATAGTAAGTAAAAGGTATTTACACTATTGACCAATCGATTCATGAAGCAATTTAAAGCCAGATACTAAATAATTTACCCTCTTGTACATCTATGCCTTCTTGTTTCAGGAGTTCTCGCAGTTTCTGTATTTCTTCTTTCAGTTCTCTGATGAGCTTCGCATTAGCATCCTCATTAACAACAGCCTTGCACACGATCTGCTTAGCTCTGTCAGCATATCTGTTAAAAGATGTTTGAAAAATGACGAGTCGAATCTTGAGATTCATGTTCATGCGGGACGACTAACGAACGTTACGTACCTCAGAGTTGAAAGGGTTTCATCATAATTGATATCAGCTGGACTAACGGCAGCAATCATAGCAGTTTTTGAATTACCGCCAAGATTTTCACGCAGCAACCAAGTCAGCACAGAATCCCTGTAGGGAATAAAATCGGCCTTCTTCTTCTTCTTTGTTGCCTGAAATATGTTTGTGATAATCGGTTTTGTGATAATATGATATACGTTTTTGAATATTGACCGAAAAACCTCCAGTAGTTGCGAATAGCCCTACGCAAATTTCATCACACGCTATGTACGATCTGATATTTAGCAAAAACTTACCGCCTAAGCATGATCCAAGGTAATAGGGTTGAAAAAAAGTAACAATATTCTTTAGTGACAGGCAAAATGATTCACAGCTGAATACTTTTTGAGATATTCAATTTTAACTGTGAAATTGCTGATACGAGATAAAATATCCTTACAATTTCGGCTAACGCACTGATGACTTTTCCCAATGTTGTTAAGCTTTTGTTGATGTTCGCTCCTTCTTTTAATCGTGTCCCCTTTGCACCAGTAGAATCAGCTCTTTCAGACCCAGCCAAATCCACCAGCGATATTTTACTGACTTTTTCTGTTACCAAATTTGTTGTACTATCGTGCCTCTGTTGCGTGAAGAATATTGTGAAAACGGCGTGGGATCTGCTCGATGTTTCGTTCATATTCGTGGCCGCAACAGTTCTGTATGATAATATGACAAGTTTTTAATATACCTATTCAAGACAACTTGATTCTAGTATATGTAATGCAGAGAGAAGGTCTTTGTTTCAATAACATGAAATTTACAAACCTTGCCTTGTTACCCTCATCGATGAGATCGTGAATGTCTTGATATGACATTACAGCCAATTTAGATAAATCCTCGACATATGGTCCAAGCAATGGATGTTCCCTCACTCGTAAGTTACCTTTGTTTTTGGGATTCAACAAGTCGCGTACTCGTTCACAATAGATTTCCATGTAGCTCACTTCAACCGAATATTTAAGATGATCGTTGGAATTTTTACTAATTTTCCGGAATAGATCCTCGCAAATCTGCGGAATAATGCCCTCCTGTCCATCTTCTTGTTTCCCCATCATTGTATACGATTTTCCAGCCCCGGTTTGTCCATAAGCAAAGATGCAGACGTTGTACCCTAAGAGGGAGCATATAATTTTGCTGTGTTATACCTCTTTACTCAAGCTAGTGCTGGATCTCGGGGTATCTGAGACAATCGTTTCCCACCTTCGAATGCATGCTGCAACATTTCTTCTCCGATATCTTTGTACACCACGATTTGCGATGAATAATTTTCATCAGTGGGCTGCAACATAAGTGTTAATATAAGCGTAAACTATCACTAGTTTCGATGGCGTGAGAATCATTCCAATACTCACGTCCATTGAAAAATACGAATAATCATAGTTGAAGCTTTTGATTGCATCTTTCGTACCGGGCGGTGCCTTTGGGTTGATTATTGCTGAAATTAGAACAAATCACCTCATGAATTTCCACTCTAGCTGTCATATTTGGAATACACTCTGAACATTCGGATCGATAGCACTGAAAAATAGATATTACGTATCGTGTGAGATTCACATCACTAACATGTCAATGTTATCAAGTGCATGTGCCAGGATAGTCTGAAATCAAGTGACTACAACAAAATCAATATTCTTGGGGGATCATGAAATTTAATTGTCATCGCTGCAAATATATCTGTTTCGATTTTCACGGTTCTACATTATCGGAGTCATTGCTCGAATTATTTATACCATTTTTTTATCGCGCTAAAACACATTGCCAACAATTTTCGGTGCACATTTTCGTTGGCGAATGGTGCGAGTCAACATCAAGATTTAATAACCTGTGACATAAAAATAGCACTGAGGGTCCTGATAGTGAAGCTGCGAGCACACATAATCAGAAAGAATTAAATACGCAGGAGCACAAACTCCTTGTGGAGTATATCAAGTTTGATTGAGCACGACACTGAAACGTTGCTGGAGGGAGCGACGTTGAATGGCCCGAATTGGGCACCCCTCCCCCCTATAATTGAAGGCTCAAGGAAAATCTCGGCTGATACTTGAAGGCTGTAGAGGATATTCTCAGACGAGTTTTCATGCCTGAGGACTATCCCGATATGACAGAAAGCTCATGCCTGCCTTGCGGAGTAAGGGCGATTAAAGAGCTCACACTGGTTTTGATCCTCAGCTGGCCAGAAGGCAGGGAAGTTACCAGAGTCAAAGGGTCGAGAGGAGAGAACAAAATGATTAGATTCACTCTGAGTGCTTTACTGTTCAAGGATTAGCCAAATATGCAGAACGTAGTGCTACTAGTAGAGTGCGTGAGTCTGACTGTAGATGAGATTACTTATCTTTTAGAGCGATGACACACTCAGCGGTTTGTGCCGACTCGGCGGCCGACTCAACTGCTGCTCGTTGATGACACACACAGCGGTTTTTTCTCGACTCGGCAGCCGGATGACCGGAAAACTGAACAACTACTGCACAACGAATGTGTCTACCCAAACAACGAGATCGACGAAGATTTAAAACACCTAATAGTTTTGGGATTGTTATATTTGCATTGGAAGAGAAAAAGCAAGAAGAATCGACGAATGTGGGTTCATCCGAAAGTGAATAACCGCCTGTCCAAAGGAAACTTTTATGCATTATTTGCTGACGTACGAAAAAATAAGGACATTCTTTTTAATTTCACTCGTATGTCGATGGCGGCTTTTGACAAACTACTCGATCGTATAAAAAACAAAATAATTAGGAAAAACACTCGTATGAGAAATTGTATTTCACGAGAGGAAAAATTGGTCATAACTCTCAGGTAGATGAAAAAAAACAACACTAACAGTTATTTTAATTTTATATTTTGTAGTGTAGATAGTTATTCGATGGATATTTTTGGGTATTCTTATTACATAAAAGCAAACGACAAAAAAATTAGGGAATCTCATCATATAAAATAAAAAAATGTTTTTTTTTCCAGAAAAAGGCAGCAATTTTTTTATCTTTTTCATTTTTTTGCAAACGTGGCAAGGAAAGAACTGGAGAAAGATAATACGCATTACACAAATAAAAAGTGGTGATCAAATCAAACAATCATAAAATAGTGGATCACAAAACACAAATAAACTATCAAAAAGAATGTTGTAATAATTATGAATTACTCAGTTGTGGATCAGTTTTCTCGGTAAAAATAGATACAAAGGATGCAGCGGAATCAGCTGGAGATGATGTAGGCCTCGGAGTCGCAAATGTTTTAGACGGATACTATTGTGGTCCAGATTGCAGTTGATTTAAAGTGTAGGATGATGACGATTGCAGTTGATTTGGGACGTACATTTGTGTGCGATGCATCGGTTGAAAGTGGTGTGATTGTTGTTGCGATTGATATTGCTGCTGGGAATTGTATTGCTGATGACCTGGATATGAGTGCGTTGTTGATATATATGTTGATGAGTGCTGGTTCGTGGTTTCGTATTTGTTAATGCATTGCATAATTTCAATTGGGCTACTTGTATTTGAATGTCGTGGTGATGATGCGAGACTTTGCAGCAAAGACAACAAATAGTGCCGATTATCATTGTCTTCAACCTTTTCTTCCGTTTTGTCAATTTTCGCTCTCTTCTCATATATATCCAGTGAATGTAATATCTTTTCTTCAACAGGGTGTAGTCTTTTTTCCCACCTTCATTGCCCGTGAACGTGAAACTTTTGTTGCAGAAGGGGTGGAAAACACAGATGTAGCTTCCAGGAGTTCATCTTCTGTTTTTCTGAAAATTCCAGCATCACTAGATTTGGCGTAGGATCCCACTTCTTTGTATGTAAAGCAGTAATTAACGTCACTCATGGCACCCCCACCCCCTCCCCCCCGATCTTTTTCCTCTCTTTTCACTAGATTCAATTGCACTTCCCGTTCTCTCGTATCGTGTTTTAAATTACCGTAGAGTCTACCTTATATTTCATCTTTGTCGCTTTCTTCTGTCGTACTTCGCTTAATTAAATTCCTAATTTATCAAACCCGCGTTCTTCACTCACTTCGCCCCCCACCTCCATCTCCCTCACCCTCTCGCCTTTTGCTTTTAGCGCAACCGTGTTTGGCGAGACCCTTCCCCCCCTTGAAACGAGTGAGGGAAAACGGTTACAAATTGTAACAACATTCTTTTTGATAGTTTATTAGTGTTATGTGAGCCATTATTTTATGATTGTTTGATTTGATCATCACTTTTCATTTGTGTAATGCTTATTATCTTTCTCCAGTTTATTCCTTGCCACGTTTGCAAAAAAATGAAAAAGATAAAAAAATTGCTGCCTTTTTCTGGAAAAAAAACATTTTTTCATTTTATATGATGAGATTCCCTAATTTTTTTGTCGTTTGCTTTTATGTCATAAGATAACCCAAAAATATCCATCGAATAACTACCAACACTACAAAATAAAAAATTAAAATAACTGTTAGTGTTGTTTTTTTTCATCTACCTGAGAGTTATGACCAATTTTTCCTCTCGTGAAATACAATTTCTCATACGAGTGTTTTTCCTAATTATTTTGTTTTTTATACGATCGAGTAGTTTGTCAAAAGCCGCCATCGACATACGAGTGAAATTAAAAAGAATGTCCTTATTTTTTCGTACGTCAGCAAATAACGCATAAAAGTTTCCTTTGGATAGGCGGTTATTCACTATTCGATGAACCCACATTCGTCGATTCTTCTTGCTTTTTCTCTTCCAACGCAAATATAACAATCCCAAAACTATTAGGTGTTTTATATCTTCGTCGATCTCGTCACTTGGGTAGACACATTCGTTGTGCAGTAGTTGTTCAGTTTTCCGGTCATCCGACTGCCGAGTCGAGAAAAAACCGCTGTTTGTGCGGTATGATACCTTCAAAAAGTACCCATACTTGCGGAGTACATACTGCGAGTAATAGGTACTCCGAGTAGTAGTTCACTGCCGACAGTGAAGTGACACACATTCTGACCGACAGTCAACGCTCATTGTGTACTGCCCATTAAGTTTAAATAGCCGGTTAATCCTAAGTGAGAATTTCATTAGTGTAACCAGTGTGAGAAACTTACTTCAAGCGTCAAATGCACTTTCTGAATAATTGCATTTCACGCAACACTTCCTGAGACAACGCAAAAACTAATTGACAACTGATGCTGTAGTTAATGAATTTCTACATCACCTAATGATGTGTAAACACATGTAAATTTACATGATAAGTAGAATTTGAAACACCAGATGGTAGTTCCAGCGAAAACGATAACTGTCCTGAGTTAGAATTTATTCTGTTACTTGTTTTTAGACGCACTCAGTCCAGGTCACAATGGGAAATTTGAACCAATTTTTTTATATGACGCAAATTTTGAATTCGTTCATCTTCAAAGTTGGGAAATTTTATTATAAAAATTATACGTAATTTGATACATACGACAATAACAACGTCACCAGAACAGTAAGAAGACAAATTTATTTTATCGAGTTAAAAGTTTCCAAACCACCCCTATTTTCGACTATCTTTCTGGGACGATTTTCTCAATCGTGTTGAAAAATTTCGCGATGTTATAAATACGATAATATAAACACCGCAAAAGTCTATAGACTCTCATTTCATGGATAATTTAGTGGACTTTAACAAATTTTTCATATCATGTTAAACGAAGTATTGCTTATCATTGGAATTCTTCCGCTATTTCAAACGTATGCGGAGCTGAACTATCGATTGATATTCGTAACGATACTCGTATTCAGAGCTATAATATTACAGAAAATCCATCGATCATATAGGAAATAAAATAAATTTCGTTCCATCAATTCCTAATAACAAACCGACTTCAGATTTAATATAAATTTCTTCGAAATTTAACCCAATTGTGTTCTACGCATTCGTAGCCGGAAATTGCAGGCTTCAGCTGACAATAAACGGAGATTGAATATCTCTATCGAAACACGGTATACGCGCAGGAACACGTCGGATTTTCCCCGTTCGCTTTCTAATTCAGAATGGAATTGTGACAAGTTGAAAAAAGATCCTGCGTGAGGATAGAAGTTTATTCTCAAACAATGAATCGCAAACGAAACGGGGCTAAATCGGCCAAATGCACGTTTTCAATTAATCATCTATAGTTTGTTTCTATCAGTGAGTAATAGTAAGGTAAAACGCTAGGGCTAAAAACAGAAAGTAATATTTTATGCTTGGATGGGAGAAGAAGGAGGATGGATTGAAGGGTAGGGTGAGGAGAATAAAATGAAAAGAAAGTCAAAACTTAATATGATCAACAAAGAAGGTAGAAAATTGGCACAATGGATAGAAGAGGAAGGATGGGACTTGCTAAACGGCATAAAAAAAGGAGAAGAGGGGGGGGGGGGCGGAGTACACGCGTGTAGGGGCAGGAGAATCGGTAATAGATTATGGGTTGACGAATCAAGAGGCCTGGGAGGGAGTGCAGAAATTCGAGGTGGGGATCGGAGTGGAATCGGATCACAACCCGAAAAAAGAAGAAAGAATAGAGAGGAAAAGGAAAATAAAAAACTAAGAGGGGGAAAGGATGGTATGGAGCGAGGAAGGGATAGAAGAATACAAGAAAGGGATAGAGGGGAAAGGGGTAGAAGTGACGGAGGTAGAAAGAATGACACAAGAGGTGGAGGCAGTTATGAAGAAAGCGGTGAAGAAGATGAAAGTGAAAGTATGGGTTAGCAGGGCAAAGAGAAACCAGTGGGGGAGAGGAGAATGTAAGATAAAGAAAAAAGAAACAAAAGAAGCAATAAAGATATGGAGGGAAGGAGAAGGGGAAGGGTAGAAAAATAGAAAAATAAGCAAAGAATTCAGGAAGACGTGTGAAGAGAAAAAAGAAGTGGAGAGGCAAAAATACATAAAGGAGGCAGAGGAAGCGGACACAGAAAGCAAGGGGTGGGAAATAGTGAACAATGAAAGAAAAGGCAGAAGAATGTGGAATGAGAGTATAGAGATGGATGAATGACGAACGTACTTTATGAAGCTACTGGAGGGAGCGAGGTGAAAGAGAAAACGAGCGAGGAAATATGGGAGGAAGAGGGGGAGGAGTAAAGCAGATTATCAAGGCAGGGAGAAAGAAGAGTAATAAAGAGGTTAAAGAAAAAAAGGCAGCGGGCGGAGATGGGATACCGAACGAGGCATGGGTGTATGGAGGAGAAGAAGCAGTTGAGATGGCTTGGAAAGTTATAGATCAGGTATGGGTAAGGAGGAGGCTTCCGGAGAAATGAACAGAAGGGTGGATGGCACCGATCGTCAAACTGGGAGAAAGAGACAAACCGGAAGATTATGGGGAGTTACAGTAAGCTCAACATTTTATAAAATATACGCGATGGTGTTGGCGACAAGGTTGGAGGAAGAGGTGGAGAGGAAACAGATGGTACCGGAAAACCAAGCTGCTTTCAGAAAGTGAGGGGAACAATAGACAACATCTATGTACTCAACCACGTGATAGGAAGGGAGATAAGAAAAGAAAAGGGAAAGGTAGTGGCAGTATTCATAGATCTGAAGGCGGCATTCGACAGGGCGAACAGGAAGAATCTATGGGAGACGTTGAAACGAAGGGGAGTGAGTGATTGGCTGAGAAAAAGAAATATACGAAGAAACGAGATGCAGGGTAAAGATGGGAGAAAGGCTGAGCGAGGTGTTCTGAACGGAGAACGGTGTGGGACAGGGGTGCCCACTAAGCCCGTTTTTATTTAATCACGGCGGACTTGGAGGAGGTGATGAAAAGATGGTCTGGAAGTTGCCATCGGCAAAACGAAGGTGATATGGTTCAGGAAAGGAAGAGGGAGTAGAGTGAAAATGCAAGGGGGGGGGGGGGAGATGGAAGAAGTCAAAGAGTTTGAATATTTAGGATACTTAATGCATGAAAGTGGGACACAGGAAAGGCAGGTAGCGGATAGGGCAAAAAGGGGAATGATCGTAATGAAACAGGTGTGGGGAATAGGGAAAAAAAAATTGGAGGGATCTGGAAGAGAAGAATGAGGCTGCTCGAGGGGTTGGTGGAAAGTATACTGATGTATAGGGCGGAAATCTGAGGTTGTAAAGAAAGGGAGAAGATAGAAAGGATACAGGAGAAATATATGAGATGCGTATTGGGACTGGACTGGTGCACGCCAGGGAATATGGTGAGAAAAGAAACAAAGAGAACTAAGCTGAGAACAAAAGCGGGGGAAAGAGCAATGAAATATGAAGAAAGGCTGCGAGAAGAAGGAGGAAGTGAGATTGCAAGAAATTGCTGGAAAGAGGTAAAAAGAGCAGAGAAGGAGAAAAGATCAAAACGGGAGGAAGAAAGACAAGTTTTACCAAGAACGGGGATATGCAGCAGAAGAGATAGAAAACAGAAGGGAAAGGGGAGAAAAAGTCAAAGGAACTGTAGGGAGAAGAGACAAATACATACAGGCGCAGGAGAGGCAAAGCAAGATAAGAAAATCAAGATACAATGCAAATACAAGGAGATAGCACAGAGCGGGGTGCCAGAGTATTTAGAGAAGGGAATAAATGAGATAAAAATGAAAAGAATGGCAAGATTTAGGCTGAGGAATGAAATCAGTGCGAGTAGATACTGGGAAGAGCAGGAGGAGGGGCGATGCAGGGTATGCGGATGGGAGGAAGAGGACTAGGAGCATGTACTGGGGAACTGCGTGTGCGGAGGTGCAGAAACGGGAAGAGAGGGAGCAAGGAAAATTCTGAAGGGAGATGGAAGTGGGGATAAGTGAATGAGGGAAACGAAGGGGATAAGAGGGGAAAGAGAAGAGGAGGAAAGGGAAAAGAAGAACGGAAGAGAAGCAGAGGGCGAAGAGAAAGAGGAGGGAAGGGAGAAAGAAAGGGAGAGCTGTAGGGAAGGAAAGGGAATGGATAGGAAAAGGGAATGGGAGGAAAGAATTATAAAGCCGGGCCGCTGAAAAGGCCATTGTAACGCCGAAAGGCGTGATGCAATTAAATAAATACTACACTAATACTGATAACATTATATACAGGGTGAGCAAAAGAAAATGATACAGTCAAATAACTCGAAAACTACGCGAAATCAAAAAAAAAAATGTTGAAATAAAAGTTACATGGTTTGGAAGGGGACATTCGATGGTGATCTTGAAATGACCTTGAAATTAGTTTAATGGGGTTTTTTCAAGGTCAACTTTGTTTTTTTAAACGGGAATACATATTTTTGACATTGGCAATCGAAAGAGAAGGAAATTTTGAGTCCGATAACGTTTTTTAAATATTAATACATTTTGACCTTGAAATTGTTTTCACCTTTTAGCACATTTTTAAAATTAAAATCGGCATTATTTAAAATGACATTAAAATGACCTTGAACATTGTTTTAAAAAGATCTTGAAACTTGAATGAAAAAATTATCATTAAAACTACTTCTAGCATTGCCCAGAAAGTTTTTCTATTGTAGCCAAATAAATTTAGCGATGAATTTCGTTTTTAATTCGAAAAATAATATTCTTTTATCTAAATGTAATACTAACCAGAAGTCATAAAAGAACATTTAGTGCAAAAACCTTTCGCTAAGTACATTACGGCGTGGATCACTTATAAAAATATCTACCAACAAAGATTTGTATTCGAAAAAAGTTGTACCCCAAGAATATCAACCTACAAAGGCATTGAATTCAAATACGAAACCCTGTATATTAATAAAAGTTGAAGAAATATTCATAACGAAAAATTTTAATAGAACAAAATTGCAAGAACAAAATTTGGAGGCAGTGGTACTTGGCGGGCCTTTAGGTGAAAAAATGTGGAAAAAAATGTTAAATTTATATGAAACTATTTCAAGACCGTACAATAGCTATGTATATATGTTTCAGACTATTGGTCAAATCAGCCATTCAATTAAATGGCTGATTAATTACAAGCCAAGTCGTAGCCAAGCGTTGACTGAACTATCATCACTCAACGTTCAACTATCTGGTTCAACTATCTGGCTAAAACCAACCGGATTATAAAAATTTGGTTCATTCTTTCCATGGGATTTTATAAAGTTGGTTTGGGATAGGTTTGGTTTTGTCAGGCTGGAATTTCATTGACAGTGAAAATTTAACTAGAAACTTACTAATGAATCTCTAGTAAGTTATCAAACTCCTACTGATTTTCACTGTCCATGACATGGCACCCTGACACAAACAAACCACACTCACAAGGAAACCTTTCGAACCCGAACTCGCCGATTTCGATGATCTTGATATATGTTGTAGAACATCGAAAAATAAGAGACACGTATTGTTTTATATGTGCTCTTAAGCCCGTTTAGGGGGTGAAATATACCCTCAAAGTTCACTCTTAAAAAGTCTTTTTTCGATATATCTCTGCTTCTAATTGGTATTCCGCGATGGAACCAATTGGAAAATGCTCTTTGCGGCGACGCGAAGCTACTAGACATTGTTATGGCCACGGGGGTTGCAACTCCTATTTTTTGTACTGGAAAAAACACATTTTTCGAAGATATTTTCGTTGTAGTGATTCGAATATTGACTTGAAAATTGAAAAATAAATATTCTGGGCGGTGAAATGAAGTAAATAAGTTGACGTATTCAAGGATTTCGCGTTAACCACCCCCAAACACGGTTACTACCCCTTCAGACATTGGTCATCTGCAATAATGAAGCAAATCTTTTTCTCAAGAGAAATACGAATAAGATATGAATTGAGATATCGAACATCTTATATTTAAAGTCATTTATCACGGGGCAATAATTTCATCATAAAATGGATCACCTTGGTCAGGACAAACTATAATTCGCGAGTGACTATTTAATCCATCAATTCGTCTTTTCGTCCGATAATTTTTTACGATACTGTTTATCACCGATTATTCGCTTCGTAACTCATCGGTCGGGTATATATGTCGTGAAACTCCATGTTTGGGAATAAGTGTAGACTTTCAGAAGCATTGAGTAGGTTTGTTCCTCCATCCGGACTCAACAATGAGAATCAATCCTTTGACTGTTATACATTCATTATCCGTGTTACGGACGGACTTCGTCCACCGTCCAACGGTCCAGTTGCTACCAACGGATTCCGCCGACCTGGAATCCGAATCATGGGAAAGACCGTTGGAACAGATCCCACACCTTTCCGCGGAATCAGCAGATTCCACCGAGCCGCAGAACTCTCGGAGAGCGCTCTGCGGCGAGTGTAACAAGACCCTTTTCTTGAATTAGAGAATCATTGCGCGAACCGTCGTGGGCCGCACGAAGGGTCCGCGAAGTCAGTCATCGCCGAACGATCATCCGAGACAGTCCTCTCGCTGATCTTGCTAATTGTTAACCGACCAAGTTTTCATATCGCACGAATATCACAAGTCCTCATATTAGAGTCGCTTTATCAACATATTGTAAGGTCGTGGGGTAGGGCAAGCTCATGAATAAACCCAATTGATACTATTTTCTCCCGATTACTCGTCTCGAACTACAACCGAACCCGTCACTTCCTTAAAACAACTCAGAGAGTTGTACGCGCAGCTCCCCCGAACTCTGAATAATCGACGTTCTAACCGCTCGGAACGACCGTTACTACGCGAAAACAACATCCAACAACCGCGTTCGTAACAATTTGGTGCTAAGTGTGGGGTGTGCGAAAGGTGAAATTTTTATATTTTGGTGACAAAGTGAGTGGGTTAATTGATTAACCCACAAGTGTCACACCGGGAAGTGACCATAAGGATTTAACGAACCCAGAGACGGGGAACGACCAGGATACCAAAGAAACCGAAGAGAGGACGAAAGAGAATGATAATCGCCCTCTGCCTCTTCCAAGTATGGAACCTTTTTGGGTAAGTCCCGCTTTACATTAATACAAACTTAACTTGATTGCGTGATCAGTGCGCCTAAACTAGACGTCGGTGCATCCGAATATCGAATGTCCGAAACCCCATCGACGGGAGAAAATCATTCACCCTTCGATCCGTGGGCGCGTCGCGAAAGCAAACCGCATTTAAACAGCGATTCCGACGAGGGCACGTTGACGTCGGTCGGAGAAATGGAACAAGTAAATAACATAACGAATCCGCCGCAAGCACAGGGTGATACATCGGCGATGGCTCACCGGGGAAACGCGCACGGACACCTTCGCGACGCGTTAGATATGATACCGAACTTCAATGGGTCCCCGGACCACCTAATCCCATTTATTCAGTGGTGTAAAAACGCGGTCGCGTCGGTCCCTCCAGAGATGGAAAAATTAGTAGTCCAATCCCTAAGCAGGAAGTTTAAGGGAACCGCGGCGGATTTCGCCATCGCAGTAATGAGTATGGAGAAGCTAGACGAAGTAGTAGCTAGGCTAAATGCGGTGTTCGACGGGAAACGAGGGGATTCGTACTGGATGGAAGAGTTATACCGAGCCCATCCGACCCCTAACGAAACATCCGCGACTTACGGGGCCCGAATAGCGACGATTTACGAGAATCTCCGTATCGAGGTGCGAACACGAACAGACACCTCCGAGGGTGCGCGAACAGCGAAGATAGAACAAGCCGAGGAAATAGCCCTTAGAGCGTTTCGTAGAGGATTAAAAACAGACGTCGGTACACGACTAGTAGCAGGGAACCCCGCGACTTTATCGGAGGCCAGGTTTCTTGTCGACAAGATCGAACGCGACCTCCAGTGGATACGCGACGCCCCGATAGGAAAAAGCGACAACGCTAGCGGCGCACAAACACCGCTCTGGCGCGATACGAGTAAGCGGTGTAATTTCTGTAGGAATAAGGGTCATACCCAAGCCGAATGCAATACATTGGTCAGGGAAATTAGACAAAGTACCGCCCAAGGTCGCGGTAACTACAGAGGATCACGCCCTCGCGACAACCAGGTCCGACACAACGGACCCCCGGAAAACCACTGGAATCATGGGTCGGAATCGTGGAACGAGCGCTCAAACGATCCACGCAACCAACGACAGATACGAAACGGGTCTTGGCAAGACCGCGCAAACAATTCGCGAACGGACCATCAGGGTGGCTGGCACGGGCGATACCAACCACGGGGATACAACTCGGGAGCTCCGGGACGAAACGCATACGAACCGAACGCGCAGGGACAAGCCGGAAATCATAGTCAAAGTTTTCAGCGCGATTTAAACGTGGAGAGGGCTCGGCCCGACACGTCAGGACCGAGCCCGGGCGTACAACCAAGCGCGAACATGCGACCGTGCGGCCTCAACGAGTAAACGGAATCCTAGAGATTCAAGGAAATCGGCTCGTCGCCGCCCCCGCGATCGAACTATACAGCGACGACCTCCGGAATGGACGAGCAGATTTCTTGGTAGATACTGGCGCCGAGATCTGCCTGATCAAGAGAGGAAGCGTAGCGAACGATGTACCAGTATACGCAAACGATACATGGGAATTAGTAGGAATTACGGACGGAAAATCAACGACTCACGGACGAGTCGACATTATGCTGGACGGTCGACGGTGCGAATTCCACGTCGTCGACGACAATTTTCCGATTTCACAGAGCGCCATACTAGGTTCGACATTCCATTCCAAATTTAAAGCTACAATCTCCTATAGCCAACGAACATATAGCGTAGGAAAAGACGCATACCCGTTTCGAAAAGGGGAAGGTCTCACTATTCCAGCGCGAAGCAAGCACAGGGTATACGTGAGGGTCGCCAACCCAGAAATAGGAGTAGGAATGTTACCCTCGATCAACGCCGGGCCCGACATCTACATGGGGAATTGCATCGTGAACGTAGATAACGGAGTCGCGCACCTATACGCAATAAACACATCAGAGGAGGCAATCACGATAGAAGTACCGGTGTTCGAACTAACCGAATGCGAACAAATACGAGCGGCGACCGAGGAACACGTGACCGTCGGCCTCGGTGAAGTAAACAGCGAAGGGAAAATAGCGACGGTAAACGCAACGAAGAGGAGAGACCGGACCGACGAAGTCTTCGAAATTCTTCCGCGAGAGGGGTTGAACGCAGAAGAAAACAACCACGTGAGAAAATTAATCCACGAATATGGTCACCTGTTCTCCCTACCCGGTGACCCGCTGCCAGCGACGACCGTGCTGTCCCATCACATCCCCACCACCGACGATCTCCCAGTAAGAACGAGACAATTCCGACAGCCACCGCTACTTCGAGAGGAAATTAACCGACACGTAGCAGAAGGATTAAAGGCAGGGATAATTAAACCTTCCGCCTCCCCGTACAACTCACCCGCATGGGTAGTGCCAAAAAGGGTGGGAGCGAACGGACAGAAGCGATGGAGATTGGTCGTCGATTTTCGCGGACTAAATGAAAAAACAACGCACGACTCGTACCCCCTACCGATAATAACCGACGCTCTGGACCAGCTGGGACAAGCAAAGTACTTCTCAACCTTCGACCTAAAATCGGGGTTCCACCAGATACCGATGGCCAAGGAGGATATGCACAAAACAGCATTTTCAACAGCAAACGGCCACTACGAATATGCCCGTATGCCGATGGGAGTTCGGAACGGTCCCGCCACCTTCCAGAGGCTGATGGACCTGGTGCTAGCCGGACTCCAGGGAATCGAGCTCGCGGTATACCTTGACGACATCATCATTTACGCCAAGGATCTGGACGAACACGAAGTAAAGTTTCGCCGCCTGATGAAACGGATCGACGACGCGAACCTTACGTTCGCGCCGGAAAAATGTTTCCTCCTGAGAAAGGAAGCCGAATACCTCGGCCACGTCGTAGGGGAAGGGATCGTCAAACCCGATCCAAAAAAAGTCGAGGCTGTCCGAAATTACCCACCACCGAACTCTGCAAAGAAAATCAAGCAATTCATAGGGTTAGTAGGTTATTATCGTAGATTTATCGAAGGGTTCGCGAAGATAGCAGCTCCTTTACTGCGATTACTTAAGCGCAACGAAAAATTTGTATGGGGCGAAGCCCAGAAGAAAGCGTTTGAAACATTAAGAGATAAATTGTGCGAAGGGCCCATACTCCGAGGACCCGACTTTTCGAAACCATTTATCGTCACTACGGACGCGTCAGACTACGCGATCGGGGCAATCCTCAGCCAGGGAAAGTTAGGAGAAGACCTACCGATTGCATACGCCTCGCGCACGTTAAAAGGGGCAGAAACTAGGTATAGTGTAGGAGAAAAGGAAATCTTAGCAGCGGTATACGCAACCGAACAATTTCGACCGTATTTATACGGAAACCGCTTTACTATCGTAACTGACCACCAGCCACTGAAATGGTCCAAGAATATGAAGAACCTCGCGCCACGTCTCCACCGTTTCCGGATCAAACTAGAAGATTTTGACTACGACGTCGAGTACCGATCGGGCGCACGTCAGGGGAACGCCGACGCGCTATCACGAAATCCGGTACTACGCGAGGGGGAGCGCGACCCCGACAGACCGCGGTTAGATTTCTATGAGGCGGACGAATTCCACGAAAAAACGGAGGAAGGGGATACACCCCACGTCCTCATGGTGAAGAAAAAGGAAACGGACCAAAACCGGCCGTTAAAGAAATCAAAAGGGTGGCATCAGCACGCCACCCGTAACCGATCCACAGACGGATCGGGCAGTGGAAATCCAGGGCCAAGGAAGGAGAGAGAAGTCGATGCTAAAGAAATAGAAGGAAACGGTAAGAACACGAATGATCAAGTGGGATCGGATCAAGCCGTCGAAATGACAGAATTACCACCGCGGTTCACGCGGGCACAACGGAAACGGATACGACCGACCGATGAAACGGAAAGTGGAAATCCGGCAGCGAGGAAAGAAAAGCGGTTAAACGGGAGCGAAACAAAAGAAAGCGTCGCGGCGACCGACGCCCGACACGGTTCGGACCAGGACACCGAAATGGACGAAGAAATGCCACGCCTCGCCCGAAAACGAAGAGCGCGAGCGTGGAGAACCGAGGAATTAAGTAGTGGAAGAGCAGCGCCCAGGCAAAAAAGGCGCATTCAAAGGGAAGAAATCGAACAGGTCGCCGGAACGAGCAGCGATCGAGATAAAGGGAACCCAAGCGAGGGCGGTGAAGGGTGCACCTCACCATACGGAGAGATTACAGACGGATACGTCCCCGGGACGGAAAGCGAAGAAGGCAGCAGCCGCAAAGACGCGTCAAGGAGCAAGAAAGGAAGGAAGAAGAGGAAAAGCAGTATCAACGACGCACCAAACGCGGGAGGAGAGATGACCCGTATATTCGATCCGGAAAGTGCAAGAACCGCCCAAACAGACGAGGCGACGGCACCACACGGATCCTCAACGGCAACCGCCACGGAGGATGGCGACACAGAAACGGGAAGGGAAATGCCCCGTATCGTTGACCCGATCAACACGGAAAAGAAAATCCCCCGCACAGACAAAGCGAGCGATCGGGCCCACCGATCACAACCACGACGAGGCAGGGGAAGACCGATAATCGAACGCACGGGTCGCAGAGGAAGACCCAGGAAGGTATATCATCCGAGTCATCACCCCGACGAAACCGAACGGCCGTCACAAATATCGTCAAGATACACAAGGACGAGCGTAACCGAATCGGACGGCACAAAAAAACTCCGTGGTAACACAACAGAACCTGCCACGAAAGGTATAACGAGAAAGCCAATTAGAAAAAGACCGGAGATCATCGACCCCGGAGGATCAACAGAGGAAGGCGACGTCCAGACGACCACGCGTGATTGGGCCAGACCACGCGCGCGGTGGAGGGAAAAGGCGACACAAACATTCGAGATAAGCCGGACGAATCAGCCGGTGACCTCGACCGACGTCGCTTATCGCGCTGACGAGGCGCAAGACAGAAGAGCCGTGACGCTAGACAGACCCAATGCTAAGGCACAGCGATCCGTAGCTCCCAAGCAGCTGACAAAACGCACGCTAAACGAAGAAGTTGGGCACAGACAGGACGTAGCCCGCGCGAACGAGCATACCCCAGTGGTCCGCAGTGGCGACATGAGATGCGCCGAACCTAACCTACGACTCACACCGTTCAGAAACGTGACGAGCGACGGTAATTGCCTGTTCGACTCACTGATCAAACTTTGCGGGTGGCAAATGTCACCGCAAGACCTCAGAAACGCTCTGCGACAACACGATACGTTAGAACGCTGCGCGAATCCGAAGGTAGCGCGAACAATTTTAGAGAGTAAGGACGATTTCGGGGATGAAAATATACTTGAAATCTTTGCGGACTACGCGAGAGTAAATATATGCGTCCATGTAAAATACGGGTCAGACCGGGTGGAGTACAACAAATTTGTAAGTAACGAGACGGCGCCCTTCCTTCATGTACAACTGGAGAACTGGAACCACTACGTTCCGCTCCTGGTAAAAGAACCGAGGAGCACGGGCGAACGGAGTAACGCGACACCTCCTCGGGTCGCGGAGACCAACGAGCATAACAACAACTCGGACCACCGACGCAACCTGTCAGACGACGAAGACCGAGGAGCAACGGATAGCAGCGTCAGCGGTTTGGAAGACCGAGGAGAAGTACGCGAGATAGCGAGGAAAATTCCGAAAACCGCCGGGAACGGCGGAGAACCGAGGTGGCGTTGCACGGAAAACGTACCGCCGACCGAGCGTAGGGGCGATATCGTGTATTTCCTCAGAGAAGATCTCAAGAGCATCCCTCGACACGTACTAACTCTGATCGAAAAAAGATACACAGACACCAAATTTTTAAACGATCAACAACCAAGAGTTGGGCAAGTAATATATCAAAAAGCCCGGGGAACTCAGACGTACGGAGTCGTCATCAAAAAACGAAACAAGGAAGAAATCGAGGAGAAAAACATAGTAACCGCGATACAAAACCTTTACGCGCTAGCTTCCGCGAAACGAAGTAACGAGTTAAACGTTGCGATGGAGTATGAGATCATTCCGGGATACGCATGGGAAAAAGTCAAAAGGGAATTCCGCCTCGCGTTCCTAGACAGCCCCATTCGAATCACATACTGTACCAAGTATTTAATAGTGCCACCGCCGGACACGCGAAACGACCTGATTCGCGAGTATCACGCGTCGAGTCACGGGGGGCACAAAGGAGTGACGAACACCTGCGACAAGATACGGGAAAGATATTATTGGTGGAACATGCGTCGAGACATAGGGGACGCAATCAAGAGGTGCGAGGCATGTCAAAGGACGAAACTGGTGAGGAAGAAAACGCGAATGCCCATGGTCATCACCGACACGCCCGCCGCGGCCTTCCATAAAGTAGGAGTAGATCTATGGGGGCCAAGGCCGATGTCAAGGTCAGGGAATCGGTACGCCCTAACGATTCAATGCCTGTTAACGAAATATCTGGTAGCGATCCCACTTCCGTCTGGATCAGCCCTCGACGTTGCAAAAGGATTCGCAGCTAATTTCATCACAATCTTCGGAGCGCCCCGCGTAGTACTCACCGACCAGGGTCGGGCCTTCGTGGGGGAGACGATGAAACAACTGTCCAAAATTTTTAAAATCAAGCAGGTACAGACGACCGCGTATCACCCGCAGTCGAACGGCAGCGTAGAGAGAAGTCACCAAGGACTCGCAGAATATCTGAAACAGAACGAAGCAACCGACCGCGATTGGGATAAGTGGCTCCCGTACGCGACAATGGCACACAACACGAGCGTGCAGGAAGGAACGAGGTACACACCACACGAGCTCGTTTTCGGAATGCGAGCGCGACTTCCCTCTGCCTATCCGGAGCCCGACGAAATCTTAACCTACGATTCGTACTTCCAAGAACTTGCGGAGCGCATACGAACAAAAGCGACACGCGCACGAGCGAACCTTCTAACAGCAAAAGAGCGTTCCAAGAAATACTACGATAAGAAAGCAAATTCTCAGGAATTCAAAGTAGGAGAGAGGGTTTACCTGATAAACGAACCAAGGTACGGAAAACTCGACAACGAATACACAGGGCCGTACGAAATCATCGAATTAATCGAACCATACAACCTTCGGCTAAGAATCTCTGAAACACGGACCAGGGTAGTCCACCGAAACAAAATCAAGCGCGCACACGTTTCAACCGAATAGGGAGCCGCCAGAAACAGGGACATAAGAGTAAAGGATAAGGGCAAATTAAAAGAAATATATAAAAAGCCAGAAGAGGTGAGCCACACCTCCTTTATTTAACCCAACCGGCGATCAACCCCCCGAGAAGGTGCAGGAATCTTTAACAAATAAGGACAAAAAAAGGATGAACAAAAAAAAAACGAAGAAAGAAAAGAACACGACCTCAACGGAGGGAAGTGGGTGATGAGCACCACTCCCCGGTATCCACGCCGCACACGCAGCCTGGATCACGAGGTCACGAACGAAACGGCACGATTCGCACTGGACCATATACCGCTGCGACACAAGGTTCCCGCCGCAGCAGTCGCAAACACCAGGGACATCAAACGCCGGTTTGTGAAAATTCACGAGACGTACCTCATCGAATAATATGGGCGGACCACAGGCCGGTTCACGCCGCAAATATCGAGCCCACGCCGCCTGGCTGGGAAAACAATACAAACAACGGTCCAATCAAAAAAAAAAAAAATAGGAGCACTACGGAGAGAACACTTACCAGCAAGACAAACAAAAACGTACTCCGGGAGCACCCACGTCATCATAAAAACTGCCACGCATGCACCGAACAGGGCGATCCACCCTGCTAGCCATCCAAAAAGCAAGCCCAACCCTATTGCGAACAACAAGAGGACTCCTCCGTATAACCTCCCAAAGATCCTCAAACTGAGATTATCGCAGCACAGCCGACATCTCGCAACATACGAAACCCATCGCGCGTCAACGAGTCGAACAAACCAACGGGACGAAACAAAGCGACCGAATAAAACCGCGATAAAGCACGTAGGGAATCAAAAGATAAAACAACTTCGCGCATACAACGGCACCAAGGGCAAATAGAACACCAACGACAACATACATTGAAGGAACCGGAGCGCTATCACTCCAACCCGAATGTACAGGACGTACCAATACCATCACACTCCGTGCACATAGGGACTTCGAAACACGCGTGTCATCAACTACTCAGAGAGGCCAGCCCCTCAATATTACCGCTATGTGGGTAAGTAGCGACCCCGAAATAAAATTAACTGAGGCCATCGCCGACGTAGAATCGTCATTGGCGAACCGCACCGGACAAACAAGCGCGAAATCACGAACGACGGCCAGCGGCGTCCGATTCGCCGAAATCGTGACGCGAGCGAAAGGTATTGCCGAAAAACAGCACGTAGAACGGCGGATCCAAATTATTGAAAAATCCACAATCTTCGGCATCGCGTCCCTAGGAACCCTGATCACCGCCATATTTTTCGCGCGGAGGTTCTCCCTGGGGGGGGGAGCCTCCTCAAACTAATACTGTGTAAAAAGATTACAGGGAAATAGGAGTCGATCGAAAACAAACGGAGCGAGGGAACAACGTTCAACCTCGCCCTGACCGACACCAGACCAACAATGGTTGCAGTGGAAGAGACGCGGGAGACACATGATCACCACCGATCGCGTCACTGCCGCCCGACCACCGAGATTCACGGAGTAGAAGAACTCCGACTGGCCTTGCCAGCCCCTCCAGAACCACCGTGCACCGCGCGAACCAAGGCCAGCGATCCGAACGGGAGTTGGGAAAGCCTAGACAGCGCATCAACACGGAAGTCATACTACCATAAAAAGGGGTAACGCAAACCCTCGGAGGGACGCAAAGTACAACGACTCCTTACGAATATCTGCTCACCATACACATATATAACCCCTTTAGGCTATTGGGATCCGGCCAGTGGGTCCCCGACGAGTAGGGAGCACCCCGCCCCTCTAGAATAAGGATTTAGATACCTATGTACCCACGACCATTTTCAATTCCTTTTTTTTAAACTTTCGCCTTGTTTTTGAATTGTCGATTCTTTATTTTTCACTGATCATTTTACACTTTTGTTCTTTCCTCCATTTCAATTCCAACTCGCCCTCCGCGAGAGAATTGGCGACGGTGGATCGTCGCCTTTTTCACCGCCCCGGGAGTGTTACGGACGGACTTCGTCCACCGTCCAACGGTCCAGTTGCTACCAACGGATTCCGCCGACCTGGAATCCGAATCATGGGAAAGACCGTTGGAACAGATCCCACACCTTTCCGCGGAATCAGCAGATTCCACCGAACCGCAGAACTCTCGGAGAGCGCTTTGCAGCGAGTGTAACAAGACCCTTTTCTTGAATTAGAGAATCATTGCGCGAACCGTCGTGGGCCGCACGAAGGGTCCGCGAAGTCAGTCATTGCCGAACGATCATCCGAGACAGTCCTCTCGCTGATCTTGCTAATTGTTAACCGACCAAGTTTTCATATCGCACGAATATCACAAGTCCTTATATTAGAGTCGTGTTACGTCCGCGAATTCGTACAGCATTATAAATCCAAAGATTGTGAAGCTGACGTACGACACGTAACAATTTTGATGTGACCTCTGTTTTGGGGCAAGACGTTTCCGCCCTCTCCACCGGGGACCGAGGTCTGGCCTATCGTTAGTTTCAATGCCCTAAGTACACACTACTAATTCAAATATAGAATATGCTAAAGATCAAACTATTTGGTGAAATTACGTTGCTGTTGAGTTATGATGGAAAACCATGACGTTATAGGATTTGGCAATACTCTTGTCGAGTATGCGGCACAGTCCGGCGGAGCGGATTATACGCTGGCACGAACGTAGGTGAGGAATAATGTGAATGGGTAATACTCTTGTCGAGTATGCGGCACAGTCCGGCGGAGCGGATTATACGCTGGCACGAACGTAGGTGAGGAATAATGTGAATGGGTAATACTCTTGTCGAGTATGCGGCACAGTCCGGCGGAGCGGATTATACGTTGGCACGAACGTAGGTGAGGAATAAGGTGAATTGGTAATACTCTTGTCGAGTATGCGGCACAGTCCGGCGGAGCGGATTATACGCTAACACGAACGTAGGTGAGGAATAATGTGAATGGGTAATACTCTTGTCGAGTATGCGGCACAGTCCGGCGGAGCGGATTATACGCTGGCACGAACGTAGGTGAGGAATAAGGTGAATTGGTAATACTCTTGTCGAGTATGCGGCACAGTCCGTCGGAGCGGATTATACGCTGGCACGAACGTAGGTGAGGAATAATGTGAATGGGTAATACTCTTGTCGAGTATGCGGCACAGTCCGGCGGAGCGGATTATACGCTGGCACGAACGTAGGTGAGGATTGATTTGGGATTGCTTGGCGATGGTTGTAGGTTTGCTAAGTACAATTCAAATGGAGAACAATGTAATTTGTATTTAGCTAAATGCGAGTTGCGTACAAAAATGAAATATCAATCTATCGAGAATAATCTTGGATACGAGTCGGATTTCAGGCTTCGTGATTCAGAGTCTCTAGGATTATAATAATTTTCGAGTTCGTGATTTGAAATTGGAATTTGTAGAATAATTCAAAGTAAAGACTTAGAATATTCTTGTTGTTCGAGATGTAGTAGGATTCAGTGGATATGGAAGTTAGAATAATTCAAAATGAAGACTTGGAATATTCTTGTCGTTCGAGATGTAGTAGGATTCAGTGGATATGGAAGTTAGAATAATTCAAAGTGAAGACTTGGAATATTCTTGTCGTTCGAGATGTAGTAGGATTCAGTGGATATGGAATTTAGAATAATTCAAAGTGAAGACTTGGAATATTCTTGTCGTTCGAGATTCAGAGGATATAGAATTGGCCAACCTTTCGAGAAGTCTCTCAAAATGAAATGACAACTTTGCCTGATTTTTGCCTCGTATTTATACTCGAAAAAAGCGATAAATCTATCCCCTCCACCAAGATTATTCTGGACGCAGCAGCGATGCTCATCGTAAGATTTTCACCAAGGGCGGAAGGCGCATGGTGGGGCGTAGCCTAGTCTAAGGGAGGATGTTCTCCTATTGCTTGGTTTATGGAAAGTTCCATGCGATAAGCGGTTTCTTACGCTTCTGACGTCAGCAATCAACACGCTACAGTGGTGCTTGCTAGAAGGGATATTGAAATGCGAAATTTTATGGAGTGAGGCGCGAGAACTATTTGTAAAAGTTACGTGTACGTAACAGTCGCTTTATCAACATATTGTAAGGTCGTGGGGTAGGGCAAGCTCATGAATAAACCCAATTGATACTATTTTCTCCCGATTACTCGTCTCGAACTACAACCGAACCCGTCACTTCCTTAAAACAACTCAGAGAGTTGTACGCGCAGCTCCCCCGAACTCTGAATAATCGACGTTCTAACCGCTCGGAACGACCGTTACTACGCGAAAACAACATCCAACAACCGCGTTCGTAACATCCGCATTTTTTCAAAATATTCAAATACAAGATGGAACGGCCAATCATAGAGAAATGTTTAGTAGTTGAGTTTTAGATTTAACTTTTCTGAATCTTCTTTGTACAGTTTCTATTTTCAAGTTTTTATTTTTCCCACTTCTCCAATATTCCACTGCTCTCTGTTTATAGTAAAAACTCACTTCTTCTTCATCATCTGTACAATGATTTGTTGGTGCTTCAACAGGATCAGGAAAATGATGCTGTATTGTATCTTCAACTATTTTTGCTGCGTGATCTTTGTACTGTTCTTGAAAATGTAATGTCTCTTCAATAATCATATCTACGTTATTGAAATCATTTGTGGCACTTATCAGTATATCTTTAATCGATTCTGCCAACTCCATTTCTCTATGATTGGCCGTTCCATCTTGTATTTGAATATTTTGAAAAAATGCGGATAATGAATGTATAACAGTCAAAGGATTGATTCTCATTGTTGAGTCCGGATGGAGGAACAAACCTACTCAATGCTTCTGAAAGTCTACACTTATTCCCGAGCATGGAGTTTCACGACATATATACCCGACCGATGAGTTACGAAGCGAATAATCGGTGATAAACAGTATCGTAAAAAATTATCGGACGAAAAGACGAATTGATGGATTAAATAGTCACTCGCGAATTATAGTTTGTCCTGACCAAGGTGATCCATTTTATGATGAAATTATTGCCCCGTGATAAATGACTTTAAATATAAGATGTTCGATATCTCAATTCATATCTTATTCGTATTTCTCTTGAGAAAAAGATTTGCTTCATTATTGCAGATGACCAATGTCTGAAGGGGTAGTAACCGTGTTTGGGGGTGGTTAACGCGAAATCCTTGAATACGTCAACTTATTTACTTCATTTCACCGCCCAGAATATTTATTTTTCAATTTTCAAGTCAATATTCGAATCACTACAACGAAAATATCTTCGAAAAATGTGTTTTTTCCAGTACAAAAAATAGGAGTTGCAACCCCCGTGGCCATAACAATGTCTAGTAGCTTCGCGTCGCCGCAAAGAGCATTTTCCAATTGGTTCCATCGCGGAATACCAATTAGAAGCAGAGATATATCGAAAAAAGACTTTTTAAGAGTGAACTTTGAGGGTATATTTCACCCCCTAAACGGGCTTAAGAGCACATATAAAACAATACGTGTCTCTTATTTTTCGATGTTCTACAACATATATCAAGATCATCGAAATCGGCGAGTTCGAGTTCGAAAGGTTTCCTTGTCAGTCATACGTGCATTTCCACAAATGCAACCGGAAACACCATTTCACTTTGTTTTTGTTCTTTCATGATACGCCACCATATTATCGCATGTTACACCATTGGTGAGTGATAAAAAACATTGGAAAAAAATCACACCTCAGTGAAGTAACAGTAAATAGATAACTATTCACAGTAACGTAATTTGCGATCTGGTGGCCGCCCCAACCAAACATTACAACTTCATCAATGTTCGATTCAACTGAACGGCTGAACATCGTTAAACGTTGCGTTCAACGACTTGGCTAGTTATTAATCAGCCATTTAATTAAAAATCAAATCTTCCAAATTTTGTTGTTGCAATTTTGTTCGTTTAAAATTTTTGTTATGAATATTTTTTCAGCTCTGATTATTATACAGATAGTTGGGATTCGTATCTGATTTCAATGCTTTTGTAGGTTGATATTCTTGGGGTACAATTTTTGTCGAATGAAAATCCTTGTTGGTAGGTATTTTGTAAGTGATCCACGCATTGATGTACTTGGCAAAAGGTTTTTGCACCAAAGTTGCTTTTTTGGGGATATCAGTACTGTTTATAGAATTTGGCTGGACCAGCTAATAATTTTTCTCGCTTCTTCCGCTCGTTCGAATAAATTTTAGTAGCTTCTCGCTCGCTGCACTCACTCGTTTCTCTTGAACTGTTCCGCACATAGAGATAGTATAATTAGAGGAGATGAGACACCCAAATAAGCGTATGCTCGATAAAAAGAGAGAGAAAATACGGAGGGTAGACCCGTCGTTGTAAGACGCATGCGGTAAGATAAGTATAATGCTACCCCCGCGGTTTTCTGTCCATGTTTACCTCTGTGTTACCGAAGCTACGCTCCCACTTGGGGGCAGTCTTATGGTTCATCTCCTCTAGTTCTAATATCTCTCTGGTTCCGCATCATCCAAACTCCCTTAACACGCCCAGGGGCGGACCGTGAATTTCTGGGGCCCTGGGCTAACACTATTTGGGGGCCCACCCAATAATCAAAATGATTGTCATTTTGTCAGAAAACTGTTTTCTATGATAATGTATACGGTATAAGTAAAATTAAGAATATTAAAATATTTTATTTATTCAATATGACTTAGATACACAAACAGCAACTGTGATACATTATTGCACGATAAATTATAGGTTGTAGCTATGTTTTTCAAATTTTACAGCAACCTTTCTGCATTTTTGCGCTGCGAATTCCTTAATTTGCTCATCGTTTTGTAAGTCCTTTGTCAAATCACAATTTATGGAAAGAACTGATAAATAATTTAGTCGATTGCTTAACATTGTTGTTCTATATTTGTTTACTATATACGGCATCTTGGAGAAAGCGCGCTCCGCTTCACAGCTAGTGATTGGCAACGTTGGAAAAATCTTCAAAATAGTATGATAATTCGGAAAAACATCAACAAGTTTCTTTTCACGAATTAGCTCAAACATTTCTCTGCAAGACATGTAAGTCTCTAGCTCAGACTGTAGTAAATAAGATTTTAACTGAATGCACTCATTCGTTAAATGCTCGTCTACGTCATTTGGATAATAATCGATAATGCTACGTACACTTTCCACATCTATATTTTTCATAGTATTGTCTTGCAAATCCATTAAAAAATTTAATTTCTTACTATATGTCTCATAGACTTGACCTCTTCTATTTAAATCCATAATCAACTTATCCAACGCAATGTTTATCGTGTCTCTTTTAAATTTTTCTGCGCCGTATACTGAGACTTTATCTGTAGATTTGTCTGAAAATTTTGAAGTAATGCGTCTCTTGTTTACGTCACTGTATTCTGTTGCCACACTAGCGCTTAATTTTTTAGCTTTCTTTTCGTAGTCCTTTAGTTTATGATCTGATTGGTGTCGTATATTGCTGACGAACTCTTTTAAGGACACAATTAATTTGTTGCCTTCACAAATATCTAAACCAGGACTCTGTAATTTTTTGTTGACCACATTAAATCTCTCTAAAATTTCTTTCCCAAAAAATCATTAAACTTGCTGTTTATACTTTCGCTATTTTATAAAATAAATTTTGTGCCTCTTTTCGGATATCAACTTTCTCATCCTCATTGTCACTAAAGCTTTTGAATATTTTCATAATATCATCATAATCATTTCTCAAAGCTTTGACAACACCATGGTGACAGGACCATCTGGTCTGGCTTAAACTTTTTAATGTGAATTTTAGTTTCGTTTCACGATTTAGCAGTTCCCATCTATGGGTTGAAGCAGAAAAGAAGACGTATATTTTTTGTACTACACCAAAAAAGTTCACTATTTTGCTTGCAACCTTGACGGATTCTTCACCAACTAGGTTAAGGAAATGCGCAGCACACGGAACATAATCGGCAAATTTATTTTGTTCTTTCAGTCGTGCTTGTACACCCTTGTACTGACCTGCCATATTAGCAGCGTTGTCGAAGGACTGCCCCCTACAATTATCCAGTAGTAGTCCATTTGTTTTTAAAAACTCTTGCAGAATATTAAATAAATATAAGCCAGTGTGACTACTAATTTAAATGAAAGATACACATCTTTCATACACTTTTCCGCGAAAACAGTAACGTAAGATAATAGTAAGTTGGTCATTGTGAGACAGATCTGGAGTTGAATCCATTACAATTGCATAATATTTTGTGGTGTCATTATTTATTTGACTTATAATTTGTTTCATTATCTGTTTGCCCATAATCTCAATTATTTCCTCATATACTGTTTTTGATAAGTACGATATTATCGCTTTTGGCTGCAGTTCTCGTTGTTCAATATGTTCACGAATGAATGGGTCGAACTCTGCTAATAGTTCCATTGCACCCATAAAATTACCATTATGTGGAGAGCCAAATACTTCCTCAGACCCTCTAAATGCTAAACCCCTTATACTCAAAAATTTCACTACTGCAATAACCCGTTTCAGAACATTGTGATGATAGTATATTTCTTTCCTTAGCTGCTCCTGAAGTTGCTTGTCTAAAACAGACTTATTTTCTTTTTGAGTCAACCACACTAACATTGCATTCTTATGTTCATTAGAATTTTCGTGACTTTCTCAACAAGCTCCTGTGTGTTTACAATCAGAAAATCCAGTTGTATATTGAGAAACGGTTTTAGAAAAAAGTTTGCAAGTCAAACAAAAAACACTACCAACACTAGTTGAATAACATAACCAAGATCTTTCCAGTATGTTTCATTTTCCTAATGATATACGTATTTGAAAATGATCTGTTTTGTTCTTTGAATTTCTTTATTGAAGCTGGATATATATTTTTCGGATCTTTATTTTGAAAGTCAGTCATTTCATTCAGGATGTAATTAATAAAATCATTATTTGGCAATACTGGCCATAAGCCCACGTCAACATATTTCTCAAACGCAAACTCAATATTTTCTAAATTTCTTCTCATCTCGGTATTACTGTCCTCTTGCTGAAGAACAATATCCTTCTCAGAAGCATCAGAGGGTTGCTGGTATTCAAGATTTCCCACATTTTCATTACTGGTATCTTCTTCTTGGTATTGCGATTTTGCGCTCTCTTCGGTTAGATTATCTTCGGCTGAGGTCCCATCCTTTTCGCTTGTTGATGGATTTGTATATTACATTTTCGTTTTTATGTTCTAATTGAAAAAAAGTTTCAATTTTTGCACATTTATTTCTTTTTTCTCGATCTGACTGTAATTTCGGTTTTTCAGCTACACTTTTATATTTTCTAGCAGACATGTTGAATAAGATTTAGATATTTTTCCGAAAATAAACAAAGCGACAGAGATGATCGACGTAGTATAGTACTGTCCGTCTCGTCACATTTTGAGGGGGGATTTCCTTTTTTTTCGCTAAATTTATCACTGTTTTCTAATATTCCGGTGAAGAAACTATGCAACGTATCAATGTGAAATTTAGCATGTGGATTTACTTATCTCTTATCTATCTACAAAAAATTGAGAATCATTTCCTTCCAAAAATACGCCCCCCACCCTCCTCGACGCGCGATGATCCCCGATTCTCGATGTGCTCAATTCGGGTCTTCCCATTAATCCTGCAACAAAAACTCAAGAACATGTCACTTTATACACATGTAACTATCGTTCGATGAAGTTGAAAAAATGAGGATTCGGTGATGTATTGAACTCAAACTATCAATATTTGTTTTGAACTCAAAATGTCAATATTTGAGTTCAAAACATTGCCGAATCTTCGTTTTTTTCAGCTTCGTCGAACGATAGCTACAAGTGCAGAAAGTGACATGTTCTTGGGCTTTTGTTGCAAGATTAATGGAAAGACTCGAATCATACACATCGTGAACTAGGCATCATCGCGCGTCAAGGAGGGTGAAAGACGTATTTTTGGGAGAAAATGATTTTCCATTTTTTTGTAAATAGATAAGAGATAAATAATGAATGCACATGCCAAATTTTACACTGATCCGTTGCATAGTTTCTTTACCAGAATATTAGAAAACAGTGATAAATTTAGCGAAACAAAAGGAAGTCCCCACTTAATACTTTTTAACGAGTACATAAATTCATGAATTTTCAATGAAAAATCGATTAGAGTTCATTTGATATTGAACAATAAAATAAAAACAAAAAAATCATGACTTTATTTCGGCATAAGATTTTTCTCGATCGTCCCTAGTAAATGGGGCCCAGGGCTCAGGATTAATTGGTAGTTATTTTTCCTTTATACTCACCAAAAGCAGGCCTCACGTAGATCTGCCCCTGAACACGTCTATGTATGCATATAATTTCCCACAATACTTTAATTTGTGTACGCAATATGTACTTTTATTACATGCAAAGAAATGGTGACAATAAAATCATTTATAGGATTGTCAGTTTTGTTCTCAATATTCCCCACATTTACTATTTTGGGTGGGTAAACGCAGACAAGAGGACCGCAGCCACTAAAACCTACCGCCACCACTGGCTACTACGGTATGGCTTGGTCAGGGATTTTATGAATTAAATGAAGGTTTTATCGATTCGATTGTCATTTTTGTTTTCCATATTCCCCACATTCATTAATTTTTTCACCGGATTTCATGAAAAGACTCGTTATAATAATCTCGCATGTTGTGAATACCAGTTGTCACTTCGAACGACCTGTAGGCCCTAAAATAGCCCAGATACTCTAAAATAGTCAACACCACGCTGCGAGGTTTCCTGACACAAAAAATCACGGAGCGGACGACCTGGACACCAAAAAACACAAAGCCGGAGACTTGGACACCAGGAACCACGCTATGAGGATTCCAGATACGAAAATCTACGAAGTGGACGACCTAGACACCGTGAAATATGGTGCCGAAGGCCTGGACACCAAAAGATACGGTGCCAGGGACCTGGACACTAAAAAATACGGTACCGGGGACCTGAACACCGGAAAATACGGTGCCGGAGACCTGGCCAGCGAAAAATATGGTGCCGGGGACCTGGACACCAGGAACCACGCTGCAAGGGACTTCGAACGACCCGTAGGCCATAGCATATCGTAGGTACTCTAGAATAGCCAAAATCACGGCGTCGTTTGACGGCTAACGGCTCGTGCTTATACTCAGATTCGTAAGCCAAGTGTAAGCTTCTCTTTTATAATTTATATCCGCATAGGAATTTGGTCTGAACCACCTTCATGTGTCTAAAGGTGAACAAGAAGACGAAATTATTTTACGAAGAAACATGATTTTTGACAGATGCTAAATCTATCATAAATCATTTCTCGGCACTACGGACACCGATTCTATATATATGAGGCTCAAGTAAATGCTTTTCATGTCCGGATCGTAGAATAAAATTGTTTTCGTCATTGCGGGCGTGAAATCTTATTTTACGCCCGAATTTGCGGGCGTGAAATCACATTTCACGCCGTTGTAACGAAAAATTTTGTTCGTATCTTGGGTGTACGATTTTACGCTCGCGCGCGGGTGTGCAATCGAATCTTACGCCCATGATACGAAAATAACTATTATGACCGGGTAATATAACGAAAGCGCCGGAAAAACGGAGGTAATAGTTTTCGGTGTAGGATAGAGTATCTCCCGTGCAGGTATACCGGGTGTCCCATTTTAAAATACCGCCTGATTTATCTCGAAAAAGACTGCTCTGATCGAAAATTGACTCGAGTGAAACTTCTAGGGTTCGAAGGGAGACGTTCGAGAAAAAAATTGTTTTCAGTCTCAAATTCAAAAAGGCGGCGCTACGATGGCAGACATGTTTTTTTCAAATGGGAACATGATTTTTTTCTTACCCAAAATTCATCACATTAAAACTAACAACTTTTGCATAACCGTTTTTCGGATTCAGTCCGTAATTTTGGAGTCACAATGCAATCTTTGACTATTTTAGCGCTATCCAAGATGTACCACGAGGAGGTAGTTTTAACATCCCATGTGTAAATGTGTGTGTGTGTGTGTGTGTGTGTGTGTGTAATGTTTGCGTATGAGGGTGTGTGTCGTGCATTCTTGCATGCGCGCAAAACTTTGAACCCTTATTAAAGGTATTCGAATATCCCATCATTCATGTTCAATCATGCCTGAGCTCTCCTCTCGAAACCGTCAACTGTTCTTAGTAGAACTTCTCTTGGGATCACCTGGCAGGCTGCTCTGATTCGTTCCATCATATGCTCTCGCGTCGTAGGAACTTCACGGTAGACAGTGTCTTTCAGCTAGGCCCATAGAAAAAAAATCAGGAGAGGTGAGATCAGGTGACCTTGGAGGCCTATGAACAGGACCATCCCGACCAATCCAGTATCGACCGGATATGTCATTCACAACGTGAGCTCAGTGAGCGGGAGCACCGTCGTGCTGAAACCACATTCGTAGACGTGTATCCAAATCAAGATCTTCTAGCAGAATGGGCAAATTATTTCGCAGAAAATGGAGATTACGGGCAGCGGTTGAGTTTCCGTCGAAAAAGTGCGGACCTATTATTTGCCCGTTAATGATGCCACACCAAATATTCAAACTCCACTGATGCTGGTGATCGATCTGTCTTACTCAATGAGCATTCTGATCAGCCCAATACCGGAAGTTCCATCGATTTACCTGACCTCGGTTGTTGAATGTGAATTCGTTACTGAACATAACAAACCTGAAGAACTCTCGGAATCGACGATTTGTCTCAATGCCCACCGACACAACGTGATCCTTCGCAACGGATCAGGATTGGGCGTAGCTTGGTGGAACTGTATTCGGTACGGGTGAAGTCTCGCAACTCTCAATACATGGTGCACTGTGGACCTTGGAAAACCCAGTCATTCCGAGAACACTCGAACGCTCAAGTGAGGATCAAGTGCAATCATAGCCAAAATAACCATGTTTCGAGCCGCATGCGGGCCATCAAAATCATTGGCCACGTCTGTTTAACGCCGGCGTTGACGGATTATTCGACCTTTTCTCACCCCCTGCTCGAGTACTCGGATTGTCCTACGGGAGGGGTGACGACGACGAGGATATTCACGTCGATACAACCTTTCTGCTCGAGCATAATTGCCCCATCTGCCTAAAATAATGAGCACGTGAAGTATTTCATTGGAAGTGAAATCGGGCATTGTTGAATCAATTGCCGTACACCAGTGAAGAGCAACCCGCCGATTGTGGGCGACGTAGCCCGCGGGGACTGGCGGGGTGAGCGAAGTGCGCCAGCTTCTCGCCACTCTCGAGGGCCAACACGCGAGGGCCGAAACACACACATACGCACACATTACACACACACACACATGGGGTGTTAAGACTATACCTCCTCGTGGTACATCCTGGATAGCGTTGAAATAGTCAAAAGTTGCGTTGTAACTCAAAAATTACAAACTGAATCCGAAAAACAGTCATTCAAAAGTTGTTGGTTTTGATATGATACATTTTTTGGTAGAAGAAAAAAGTCATGTTCCGTTTAAAAAAAAACATGTCTGCCATTGTAGCGTCGCCATTTTGAATTTGAGACTGAAAACATTTTTCTCTTCCAACGTTCCCTTTTGAACCCTAGAAGTTTTACTCGTGTCAATTTTCGATCAGAGCAGTTTTTTCCGAGATAAATCAGGTGGTACTTTAAAATGGGACACCCGGTATTGACTCGGCGGAGTCTCGCGCGCTGTTTTAAAATGAAAAGGTACATATCTTAATGTACTTGGCAGGAGACTCTACCGAGTCGCTTGACTATCATGATCAAAATTAAGAATTTGATAGATCTTTCGTATATATATGTACAATACATATACATCTATATATATACATATACATATATAGTAACGAACCAGTTGGATCAAGAACGCGAACCGTCGCTAGGCAACCGATCGCACCTGAATCCATTAGCGATTTCACCGGTAGAGACATGGCCGAGAACGAAGAGTGGGATTTAATGGTGGGAGAACAATTATAAATATCACTGTAACCAAGGCTCGTGGCGATTTCGTAGCAAAGCGACCCGAATGCCAAGTAGGACCCAGCCGTGGAACACTGCTCCCCGGTCTGGTTTTAGGAGCCCGTCGTGGAACATAACGTTCCCCGGTCTTGACTTACATAGAACTTAGATATAAACGGCTTGCGTGTCAATGCGACCCAGTCGCGTCAGGTCATTCGAGTCTCGAAAGCAGTTATATAGCAGCATTTAGGAAACAGCCGCGGAACGTCTCGTTCCCAGGTTTGAAATTATATCAAGAATAGCGAAGACCAAGCTAATAAATTGTGCCCGGTTTTTTTAATGGAAATATTTGTCACATATTAAGAATTAATTCAGGCCCGCGAAATGCGATAAGTTAATTTGAAATAAGAATTATTTGTAAGCCTTGGTTAAGTTATTTTATCTTAATTTCTTTAGTAAATTGACTGTTTTGTTCATCTTATGTTATTTATGTTTCTATTATTAAATCGAAATTATCGAAAACGTTACGAACTTTCATCTGACTCATTCCCGCGCTAAGAAAGCTAACATCTAACCCTAGCTAACATAAATGAATTGCAAATCTACGGCGAATATCGTGTTCATCACGGAAACGGAATCACATTATTGGATATCTGGGTAGAGGGGAGTTCTGATAAAAATTCAAATCAACCAACATCTTCAGAGCAAAGAAGCTCACATAACCTCGGGATCGCGAACGGCGACAAAATCGTGGATCAAGAGACTCGGTAGAGTCTCGCGCCTAGTTATATAGAAAAAAATAATTTTTTTCGCACTCGCCGCGCGAGACTGACAGAGTCTCTATACCCGAACGGCAACTGAGTGACGGTTAAGGAAATTTATGATCGTTAATTTCTTCCGTCTCGCTATAAATACGGAATTGTAATATTTATTGCAGGATGTGGCAAAGGAGAGCTTTAATTTATGGTTAGATTGCGGTTAGGATTTTCTGTATGAAAAAATTGTTCCGATAATCTGTCCATTATTATTCGGCAGATAAATAATATTTTTGAAACGATTCGACGCAAATCAGAAGCAACTAAAGTAGCTAAGTCACGAGAATATCTATTAGCGAATCCTGTGAAAGAGTGTAGAGAAGGAGAAGTTGTACCAGGCAATACAGACAGTTACAGTCATTACATTAACAGAGAGTGCATTACATTCAGATTGCAAATTGATGTATTTAGCCACAAACGGAACAACTTTCAAGATTATTTACGCACGTGTAATAAATTTATTACTATTACATTTCGATGGAAATTATTAATAATCAGTGTAACTGATAACTGATGAACAAATAAAAAATTGTACTTACGTAATTAATCAAATTCTACAAAAAGTAGTGATATCCCCATAAAAAGCACGTCTGGTGCAAAAACCTTTCGCCTAGTTATATAAATGTGATAGTCACCCACAAAAAATACATTCTTATGCCAAGAAAACATTATACACTTATTATTTTATACAAAGATTCCTTCCTCGTAAAAAAAAAGATTCAAAATCAGATGCTATTGCCTAGTACCGATATCACGTTGTCTTTTTTCGAATTGACAATTGGGCTTTTCATAACACGGTATTGACAGCCTTCCTGTCCTGCCACGTAGTACCATAGATATAACGATAGAGGACTGACGCCTCCATTGGTTCGCCCAAATAACATTTTAAAAAAATAATTAAGAAAAACAAAAAAATATGGTGGTGGTGGTACTAGGCGGGCCAATATTTCGTATCACTATATTAGGATTATTGACATGGTTCGACCGCCGTAACATTGTACTTATCTAGAAAAGACCCGCCTAGTACCACTACCACCAAATTATTTTTTTTCTAAATTATTTTTTTAAAATCTTATTTGGGCGAACCAATGGAGGCGTCAGTCCTCTATCGTTATATCCATGGTACTACGTGGCAGGACAGGAAGGCTGTCAATACCGTGTTATGAAAAGCCCAATTGTCAATTCGAAAAAAGACAACGTGATATCGGTACTAGGCAATAGCATCTGATTTCGAATCTTTTTTTACGAGGAAGGAATCTTTGTATAAAATAATAAGTGTATAATGTTTTCTTGGCATAAGAATGTATTTTTTGTGGGTGACTATCACATTTATATAACTAGGCGAAAGGTTTTTGCACCAGAGGTGCTTTTTATGGGGATCACATATAGATAAAGTAACAATATATTTATATATATATATATATATATATATATATATATATATATATATATATATATATGTGTGTATATATATATATATATATATATATATATATATATATATATATATATATATATTCTGGTATAAAGATATCAAACCAATTGAATGATCGTCAGAGAATGAAGTTCAAACCGGAAGATAATACTTACATGTAGTGTTCCCAGCCATGTCAATGATGCACTGAGCTTCGCGAGACAACTCTCGGTTGTTGAAGGGACGTACCCGCACCGCCACCTTCACCGAAGACATATCAGCACTCCTTTTTAAATTACCTTTCACGCAGAATTTTTCAAAGGATTCTCTGTAACAGGTAATAATATTTATTTAGACGGAAAGTAATAACGGGGCGACATGTTATATAAAATCACTGGCATTCGCAGGTGTACAACACAAATTGCTCCTCTTCAAGAAAGCAAATGTTATTTGCCAAGATCTTTTTTCCGAGTGAATTGCAAAAAAGTTTATCAAACGAACAAATGTTCAATGATAAACATTCATTGGCTTAGATCAATCGTAGCTTTGTAAATTGAATGATTCCTCAAAACACATGAAAACGCGTAGAATTTTTCAACGATTTATGTTCCGCAACAAATTGAGGAGCTCTACGGATTTTATTTCCGATCGCTGATAACGAGGATAAGCGCTTTAATTACCAAATGTTCTTGAACGATGTGGCACTTCATTCCGCCTGTTTACTGCCCACTCACGTGGGAATGTTTACTTTTACATCGGTTAATAATAAACAATCCACACACTGCAAATTAAAATTCGGGGCAGCGTATGTTCGGTTTAAATTTTCCAGGAGATAATCGAGGGAATGCGTGGAACAGGAGCCGAAGAAAACTTCGACCCTTTTTTGGCGGGTCCATGATTCTAAGTATAAAAAATACGCGATACGGTATAAAGTATAGCATACACCTGCAAAGTTATTGTTTCGCTCCAAAAATGAACTGTTTTGGGAAAAAGGCCTAAATTTGGAGCCGAAAAGGTGTAACATGATGTACGTATCCAATGCCATTTAAAGGTAAAGATGATATAAATTTGTTTACAGATTAGCCAAGCGTTTCAAATGAATACAATTGGAAACCGCCATATGCTAAAAAAATGAAGTTCGGAATACAAAAATACATTTCTCTCGCCGTTAGAAATGTATTCGGTATTTAAATTCATTCAAGAAAATCAGAGATCGGTGTAAAAAAACTCGAAGTAATCGACCCACCAGGTATAACGGAGAAAAAAATTGAAGATCTTTAATATTTCATATCCTACGTGCCATCAGATATGCAATCTTGGTACGTTAACAATGTATTATTAGCCAACAAATAATAAAGTTACCATAGAATCTATGAAGATAATCGTTATTATCAATTTTTTATCTATTCTCATGGCGCAAATATGAAGATTCACTTTTCAACACATTAACTCATAAGGTTTCTTTATTTCCATTGACAATTGATGTACTGTGAACTTGAATTTTATTGTTTTCGCGGTGAATGTTGTCATTTATTGAATTATTTCGAAATTTATACACTCTAATTTTATTGTTCCTCACATTTTTACTATATTCACGTCATTTAATTACTTATAGCACTCTAATTTTATTGTTACTCAAATTTTTACTATATTCACGTTGTTAAATTACTTATAGAGATATTGACATTAAGTATGATGATTTTGATTACAATTTTATTATTAAATTTCACTCTAAGCAGTTATTTTTCATTTACGCAAAGCTACGGTTATTGAATTCGGCCTTTATTCCACTATGCTGCCCCTCAATAATACAGGCCCTACGCTTCTTTTTGCATAATGATATATGTACTATCGCGTTAAAACTGACTTACAACCATTGCGAAGGCAGTCGAGAATGTAATTCGAATGGTATTTGGAATGATCAGGTAGTCAAAACTAGTTATCACGAGATAAAACATTTATAGTTTTAATTTTATTCTAGTAACGAAGTGATTGTTGTGAAAAACTAAACTTTCATTAGTCAAGTTATGAGTAGTTCGTATAATTTTTATTCTTTGTTCAAATAGTTTTTACACATAAATTATCGAATAGCAGAGATTGTATAGAATCCATACAACCCTATAGTACAATAGATAAATATCTCAATATCGTGGATTAGTTAAATAATATTTGATAAAATATTATTTACATATATAGAAAAGCAGGAAGAATAATTTATTAAAGTGATGTGTTCTTCAACTCCATGTATTCAAGATCGAAATGAGTTAGGTAGCCGCTTTTTGCAGTTCAATATCGTGATTATAAATTGTCGATCAGATAATTTGGAAATTTGCGACAATAAACAGACTGCGAATTTTCAACACGTTCTAAATGTGGACTTTTATGTAACGAATTCCCGATGTTATTATCTCCTCAACATTTGTTTGCTGAACGAAAAACTAGGGTAGGTACCTTCAACATAACGCGATTCAGTAGTCAATGAACGAACAATTCGAAGTTTCTTTCAACTGAAACTACAAAATTGACTTGGAATATAATGCCAAAAACTGTGAAGGAACAAGCAAATGCTATTTGTCGATCATTTTTAGATTAAACGTCGAATTTTCTCATGCGGATTTTTTCCAGCAGGATCCGTGTGCGTGACGCGCGATCAATAAAAGACTAAAGATTTCACCGTACAAGCTAATCCTAGGAGCCGGGTGGAGCCGTAACGCTTTCTGAAGGTAAACGACGTCTGATGAGATAACTTGGTATCGGGATATCTTATTGGATTCCCGATGACTCATCAGCCATGTACGAAACCGAAAATAAAATGAAATATCCTGTCTTGTGCGCCTCATAATCCGCCATCCTAGTTATCTCTCAAACACGAAGGCACGATTAATGCCCTAACCGTAGAATCTTCGAAGATTTCGGCATAATATAAATCAGTAATTGTGAGATGAACGGAATTTCTGAATCATCGGAATTCGTCGACAATGTACCTAATAAAAGCGTATCCAGTATCATTAACGAACTCTTATCAGGAGCCATACTGTACTTTCGTAATGTTTGGTAATGAAAATCTTGATATTGACGTTTTTTTAACAAAATCATCTCCTGCTGGAATCAATTACGCACGTTGTAATAGGCAACACACATCGACGAGACACAAATAAAGTGTAAATATCAAGATGTCGGATTATGAGGATTGTACTGTATTCGGTCTGTTTTTGACGTTATGTCTTCCATTCGCTCAAATATACTTTGCAATTTCAGAAATTATTTCTGCAGCAACCAAAGACTGGCGAAAACGAAAAAAAAGGTAAGACCAAAGCATCCTACATTAAAATTATTGCTAGTCCTGTGAAAGTGGCGCGACAACGTATCGACTTCTTCGCCAGGCAGGGCGAACACAACTGACTGTACGAACATTACGGATGCAGCAAAAGACATACAACAATCCATGTTCAGTAGAGACTCACATCGAGGTAGTTTACTACGGAGTGTCGATTCCTCGGATTCGGTGTACGCTCAACAAACACTGAGAATTTTCGGCAAAACAAAAGACTCAACGGAGACAAAAGAAGCACCCTCACGGATCACCGGTCACGGTTGTGAATATGAATCAGGATAATCATCGAGTATCGTGAACCGCAAGCTTATCGGTTATTAATCAATGGTAGTCTTGACGTGGAGCCATCATACCGTAGGTTATTTACGGCTCGAATCATTCGCGTCTATTCGCACAGAAGAAATCACGAAACATGCAACAATCGCGATCATACGACTGAATCGTTATCGAAAGTCAAATGTATATATGTACCTTTCATGTGGGCGAAACAAATTAAGGTTAAATCAGCAAAACATGATTATGCTGGGCTGCTGGTAGGGATATACACGGACAACTGTGACGATTATGACGTCACTCCAAGGATAAATAATTACACGGCTCATCGCCAGAGTCCTGACGTTAGTTCGTATCGATCTCGCATCCGATTGCTACTTTCGCACCGAAATTAATACGAATACATTTGTGTTTCAAATTAAACTTGCTTTTTGCATCATCATCATCATCATCGTTGTTGTTGTTGTTGTTGTTGTTGTTGTTGTTGTTACTATTGTTGTTGTTGTTGTTACTGTTATCGTTGTTGCTGTTGTTGTTATTGTTATTTTTATTAATAATGTGATTGCCATTGTTATTATTATTGTTTTTGTTGTTGTTATTGTTATTATCGTTTTTATCGACAATTGCAACGTGAATGTAAGCTCATTCGCGGTGACAATTGGACCAATTTGTACCTAGTGCTAGAACCGAGAATACTGAAAATCGCAAGAGTTTGCAGTGCAGGCGTATCAGTTCTGCAGCATCAGAATTTGGAAAAATATAAATTTTAGGTAATCCCAACTGTTTGATTTTCGTATTCCAATCTGATTCTGATTTGATGTTGCCAAATATTCGAGAAGTTGAAGTAGCCGATATTTTGATCAACTCCTCCATCAATCATTTGGTTGGAATTGCCTGAGCATTCGCGTCCCGTTCAAATGGAAGAGTCAAAAGCGTTGGATCCAGGAGTAATGAAGATCGAATTAAATAGGGACAAAATATTTTCTTTGACGGAGGAAAAAAGTCTCAAATGAATGTGGAAAGTGACCCGATGGCGGCCATCGATTCGAGCAGGATTAAAAGAGTCAAGGACACTCACCTCGTCGATATCAAAAGTTTTAAAAAATCCTTGTCTTCCTTTTGGATGAGAATACAAAGCGTACTTCGTTCAAATCACTCTTAATAATCACAACTCGCACGATCTATTAATCCTCTCGACGGCAAAACAAAACCAACCCTCGATCGCAGACATTATTGCATGCTCACTTGTATGACGGTATCCCGGCGACAGGATGCGAGCTTCCGAATGACGAAGATGCTCCTGGTGTCGAGCTTCAGCACCAGCCAAAATAAAATGGCGACGGCACATGCGTCCCAGAATTCGCGTTGCACGCGGCTCCTCTAACGGGCCACTCTTACGCCACTGGTATCCAATGGCAGGGTTGTTTCTGTCGAAAATCAATAGCGAGGGTGTCGCGTGACGTCACCAGCCAGACGATCGACCAATGCGGCGCGGGCGGCGCCGGCCAATTCCTTTCACCAATCAATAAAGAAGCCACCGTTAAAGAGTGCCACTGTACAACGGTGAAACAGAAAACTGGCTCGCGAATAACCAGAGCAAGGGTAAAAATAGAAAAACAAAGAAATCGCATCACATGTTAACTGGGGAGGCTACCCGTTATCTGCGGTCTCTATGGACCACTTTTTCGAACACATGCCGGGAATCATCGCGTCTGCAGTATCATTGTCCCTTCGCTCAGTCCTTCAACGCTTCGTTAGCACGCAATGACCATGCAGAACACGAAAGATGGTTTGTTCTGCACCTAACGCACGACATATACTATATTACAGTTTCCTCTTGATTTTTTGTTCAAACTCATAACCATTTATGATTCAGAATATCATCGCGACAAAGATCATTTGCTTTTTGTTGAAGAGAAGATTATTCATTTGAGGAAAGAACTGACAACATTTTCATTTCATTTCCACACGGTGAGTTTCTCTATGCTCAACCACGGCTCACGTCAAGGTCGTGGTGCTTGCGCTTTTGTCAGTTTTTTTTCGCTTTTTTTGGCAAGCAGTTGTTAGAAACGGGGCGACGCTGCTGTTACCGAGGAGACCACGATAATCATTGTCAGTGTAGAACGTGGAGCAATCACTGTTTATTGCGTGGAGTGGAAGCGACAGAAGGGTGCAGCAAAATCATCTGGAAATTTCATGAATTATGTGGAATAGAATTTTATCTGGCCAGATACTTGTTCTCCCTCAACGTTTTCGAAGAAGCTAACGGCCATGGCGCATTTCGACATAGAATTTTAATACATTTGTGTGTGAGTTCCGAATCATAGATAATGGATTCCATATGTGTGCAAAAAATATCCAACGTCATTCGCCAAATATTTTCTGTCCGACCGTTTCCACTCCCTTTCTCGCATACTTTGCCAATATAATCAAGAATACAATCAAGAATGAAATACAAAAGGACGAAGACATCGTACCTGTATGAATTATACGTACATATTAGACATACATGTATGTTTTAATGCATTATGTCGAAATAAATGATAGAAAGAGACTCTACAGTCAGAAAAAAAGAAACATACGAACGCCGTCTGAAGTTCCTCTGATGCTGGTGCGATTATATGAACACCTGCATCGTACTTGGTATATGATAGGTATGCGCATTTAATAATACAGAACGTATAGGACTGTATGCCGAGCTACGAGCAGCTATCGATTGGAGGTATCTATAATCAAGATATCTGGTAAACGGCTACGAGTAACTCTTTCATCTACTTCAATGGTCTCTTTGAAAAGAAGGCCATTTTGTCTGGACATGTTTGATCCTGACGAGGCTTGCAATGAACTTTAAACCATTTGAAAATATTGCCGCTAGATTGATGGATCATTTCTTAGGAATTAATACGAATCGAAATTATCCAATCAATATTGATGTGAGAATAACATTTGCAAAACTGAACTTTCGTACAAAAATTTTCAGTTGAACACATAAATTTTAATCTTAACATACAATAAATACCGTCCTTCGTGCCGGTGTGAGTGAATTTCACTTGCCATCGTATCGTTGAAATGTTTTCCTAAATCGGTAAGGTAAATCAACTCCAACCGATCAACTACTATACAGAATACCCTTTGTCTACCTTAACTGAATCCGAAACTAACTGAATTGGATTCCATAAGCCCCGCTACAGAAGAAGCGAACAAATCGTTATTGCTCTCTTCCACGAGACATAAAATATGATATACTACTGAAACCTGGCCGATACACGGACAATGAAAATGAATTATTTCCGCGGCACGAAAGAACTTATTTTTTGAACAAACAATCCCGGATAAACTTCGAGCTAAATCTTCTGGCACGTAAGAAAGCACAAAGCAACACTAAAATCGGCCATTGGTTGGCTCTATTTACAAGTTAATATTCTTTCAGTAAACCTTAATCAAAGCAGATTCTGCTCGTTGAGTTAAAATCAGCCGAGAAAGAAAGATTACATACAATTATATATAATTTATACAAAATTCACATGTTAATAAATAGAATTATACATAGTTCTATATGAATATGCCCAATTATATAAATTATATGAAAATAATAATAAGATAAAATAATAGAATTATAGAATTATTATATGTAATCTTTTTTTCTTGGGCAGCTCTGTTAGTTTGAACTTGATCAGAGTGTATTCTAGGAAATCTTATAAGTATTATTGTTCTCGAATGTGAACCATGTACTTGAGGCGCGAGGCGGCAAAAATTCATGGGTCGAAAGTAGAGTTATTCGAATTCATGCGCTCGATAAGAACCAGAATTTCATTTGTAGCGGACAATATACAATAGTGGAGATCGAATGTTTCGGACTGGCGCTCAGCAAATAAAATACTGATGAACTTTATAGTCCAGAAATATCAGCGTCGCGATCATGGAGAGTTCAAAGTGATCGTAAATAACAAATAATGGCTGCGTCGTGAAACGGTTGCTCAGAATATTAATTAAGTCAAGGTCAAGGGACAAGTCAAGGGTGGACGAGTAACATGGTGAAAGGTTACACCAAATTTATTTACCGAGGCGCAAAGTTTCTTCGCGAGGTAAACTCGCGGGTGACATCAAAAATCGCCGTTTTTTATCAACCTTTTTGATTTTAATAATATTAAGTGGGTGGGGGAGACCACGTCACCACAGCCTTCCTAAGACTCTAAATTATTTCTTGCGACTTTTGACCACCAGGTACAAGTTGTTTTGATCTATCTTGAACAAATTCATTATAATTTGGCGATAAATTGAAGAAGAAAATAAATTCCGGGGCACGACGGGCCCACTTAAGGAATCATTACAGTGTAAAATTTCCGGAAAATCGATTTTTTTTGTTCCATCACCGGATAGTCTAAGCTGTTATGCACATTCTGTCAAATTTTCAGATCGAAATTCGAATGATTTCAGTCGCTACAGCCTTTTTTAGATAAAGTAGTCGGAGCGCGGCACTTGTCGCGGATGGCACGATCGGTGTCCTGTAAATCCGTACCACTGAAAATCGGTCCCACTGAAAATCAGTCCCACTGCGGAATTTCTGAGAACAGCCAGGGCGAGTTCTTTTGGGAATACCTACTCGTACCTGGCCCCGAGCCGCCCCGAGCCAATGCCCTTTGAACAATGCTTTGGGAATTTCTCCTAGTAACCCCTACCAGCTTTCTCTCTACCACCCTCATTGCTGTTCTAACTTCACTAGTGTTTAGTTCGTGAGCTCTTTGTGTGTATATATTACTTGTTCGGTATGGAAGTGACAACGACCAGCCACGGTAAGACATGTGCTCACTTTGAAGGATATTCGTATGTCGTAAAAAGAAGAAATGTAGACCGAACTGTTGTTTGGCGCTGTTCAAAACAACAATCGACGAAGTGTCGAGGTATACTTAAGACCAAAGACTTTTGACATTTAGCCAGCCCAAAGCCTGGATAAAGTGTGATGGGAATCGCTTTATTAATTTATTATATTATAAACATTTAATAGAAAGTGAAAAAATGAAAACCGGTGCATCGCTGGTTGTGCTGTGACTCATGGGGCAGGTAGCAAGTAGCCAGTATTCATTGTTACGGTGAACTATAGAGTGGGACGGATTTTCACAAATTCCGTAATGGGACCGATTTTCACTGGTACGGATTTACCCTCACTCGGCACGACCGCCACCCTCTCTCTTCCTATCTGCACCCGAGTCCAGATGTGTACGCGTTCCGTTTTACGAATCATTTAGTGAAATAAACTGGACTCATGTGTCAGTTTGATTTCGCCTTCCAATATGGATAACCATACAAAAATCCTCGAAAAGATGGGAGTGACAATAGACCCGGAAGCCGCAAACTTTGCCGCAGCATATATGGCGGAACGTAAGCCGCCGCAGTTCTTTTGAAGACAAAGAAGCCGAGGCAGCTCGGCGAAATGAGATCATTGCTAAAAATGAGCGATTCGAGATTACAGAAAGTATACTGTATGCACCCGAAATCGCCGATTGATCGTGAGTAGACGATTCATCTAAAAATTCCGTACTCCAAACTTCAATCACGTTTATCACGGAATGGTGCTTTTCAAAACGGTACCCACGCTCACAGGAAGAGTTTTCAAGTTATCCGTTTGAAATTTGCATAGAACATTCTTCACGTGATTCTTGAGGTTCTTATGGAAACTTCCCTTTTTTAAAAATCTTTGTACTTTTTTCTACAAAAAAATTATCAAAAAAAAGGCTAAGGGGCATAGAAGGATAAACATAGTGAAAGTGCCCCCGAGAATATTCAATCACCACTTTGGGGTAATATGGTGCTAATAAAATACTGAGATCCTGGAGATTTCAGATTTTTAACTCGACGCGTTTTCGAGAAAATCAAAAAATCCTGAAAAATAGACAAACATTTTTGACTCGGAAATGGATGAATCGATTTTGATGAAATTTTAGAATGTTGTAGGGTTATATGAAATCTATCTTAGGATAATATAACAGCCATGTAGGATTTCATTATCTAGCGGGACAAATATATTTTTCTTCACATTATTTTCTTCAGAAGCTTCATACCTTTTTATACGAACACATATTTTTTCAATTGATTCGATTTTGTGCGCCATACCAAAAAAGAATATAAACCTCTTTATACTATAATTTTTTTTCATGATGATAATTTTATCAGATTGCTATGTGAGGATAAGCATATCCACAATCAATCTTACAGACCCGTACATGCACACTTAGGCTGGCATTTCACGCGCAGTGAGCACGATCGTACATACAGGCCTTGCAACGAAGGTGGTGATGGTTCATTCCACGGGCGTTCCGCTACCTTACCTGGTGGCCGCCAGATCAGCGTTGTGATTCAGGGATGAACAATCAGCGCATGCCTCACTTGCGAATCACAGGCACATTTCGATTCCTACTCCTATCCATCCCTGTAAAGCTGTGCCATGGCCACTTCAGGCACCAAAAATTTCGACAACATGAGAACCATGCCGCACTGTAGAAAATTGACTTCGTTGCAAGACTCATATGTACGACCGTGGCAGTGAGCAGCAGCAGCAGGTTGGTAACTTACTAGATCCCGTGTAGGGTCTTATGAACCGCCAAGGTTCGAGCCATTATTGGCTGCCAAGCAAACTAGCCTGGCACAGTTATGGCAACCATGACTGTTCATTTATCGGTTAATATCTGAAACCTAACTCGGGACCAGGCATGGCGAACGATCATCGGCCAGGCATGGTCAGATCGAGTGGTCCAGCTGAGGCACACAATGATCGGAAGGGCATGGTCAGATCGACTGGTCCAGCTAAGGCGCACAATGATCGGAAGGGCATGGTCAGATCGACTGGTCCGGCTAAGATAAGCTATGATCAGCCAGGCATGGCCTCCAACCAGGAATTACATAATACATAAATTATTTTGCAATGCCAAGATATTTCCTGTTTCGATCGCATATATTTTAAGATCTAGTAGGCAATTATAGATTTAAGTCAAATTCATTTTTGTTCCCATGGACATGTATATGTATTTCAATTATTTAACGGGTTGTTCTGACAGTGACTGGTACAGAGTCCCTCGAGTTGATGTACATTAATGCAACGATGTCTTGGTAAGAGATACAAGGCTTACTTATGCTCTCACTACATGTCATCAGTGGTTCGGTTCGTCTATCGGGTTTGTCACGCGTTCTTACTCGCGAGAGCATAGCGCGGAGAGTCGACACCCCACGACGGAGTCGTGAGGCTGCGCCCCGCCCACACATCCGCGGGCCAGCCATGTGAGGTATTTATTTTGCCCATTTGATTTCAAGGAAATGAATAATGTCGAAAGAAATATATCTCAATGATTTAATGAAATACATATTCGATTGGTAAACAAAATGTTCAGTACAATTAAATAAAACGGGATTTACTAAGCGATTTTAGTCGATTCAACTCAATTTTCTTTTGGGGCATACTAAAAAAGCTCAGTTCTATTCACCAATGCTGGTCTAACTCTATAGATAATTAGCTCAGTACACGATTTGACATGATAGCCCTTAATAATTAAGTGTAACTCTAAATAATTACTCACTGTATAAAGTGAATGATTTGATATTAAAACATTCTGTGTTTGAATAATTCGTATAATTAGCGATATTTCTGAATATTTGAGTTTACAACTTAAATATCCATAAATATTGGTAAATATTCAATGTTATCATATTGTTCAGTTATTACCGACTTCAAAAAAGACGGAGATTTTTAATTTGACCTCTACTTATGTTTTTTATGCTTGTCCAGCGATTACTTCAAGATCCCTCAGCCGGTTCGAAGAATCCTTTGTTTTTTTGAAAGGGTATACTTGCCGGGTGGTCCCATAAAATTTTTATCAAAATCGGTTGAATCGTTTCATAGATACTTTACAAAACGTTTTATAGATGTATGTTTCTCGCTTACATCTTTACTAGACCGACACAACATTTGAATTTATAAATGAAATCTGACGTTATTGCTACCAAGCGAAGGTTAAAAACTAAAAAAAAATTACCGACTTTAAAAAACACAAAAAATAAAATAAAATAATTGGTTACTTTTAATTATTATATGATAAACTATTTCAATACCTAACTGGTTATATACAATTTCTCAATTTTCAAGCACATTTTGAAGTCGTGTCTGTTTGGTCAGCGGCGTGCGGAGTCATTGACGTCTATATATGTTAATGAGGGATTTTTCCGAAGACATGGGCCATTGATCTGGCGTACTGCTTTCCTAAGCTGCTGCTGCTGCTCAGTGTCCATGAAATGCCAACTGTAGTGTGCGTGTATCAGTCTGTGAGTCTGATTGTGTGTATACTTATCCCCACTATAACCGCTCCCCCTTCGCCGGTTAGACGAAGGACGGCTATTTGAAATTTGGCTATGCCAAAACGAGGAAAGAAACGCGGGGGGGGGGGAAGAAGGGGGAAAAATGAGACAACGCAAACAGCGAGAAGTATGATATAACAAAGAAGACTTAATTTAATTAGAACCAAAAATGTGACAAATGATTTAGAAAGGAAATACAACAATAACGGCGATATACAGCGGGGGGGGGGGGGGAGAAGGGGCACGGAGTACGCGAACAGAATGGGGGTGGGAATTGGGCGCCAGCTACCAATCGGGGTAGCACCGTTTTTGGCGTGTCGGATGGACACGGACTCACAACACAAAACACGAGGGGGCGGCTTAGCTCACGCGGGAGCAGGAATGACTCGACAGGGGAGGAGTGGGTTCGATCTCTTGCACTATCGGCTCTATCGATTAACCTCGGCACTCGGGGATGGGAGAACAACAGGAAATCGCTAGGAGGGGTGGTGGGTGAGGGAGAGAAAGGGTGAACAGGTGATAACGCAGCTACTATTAGGAGTCGCCACTCGTCACGTCGCGGGACGTCCCAAAACGCTCGGGCCGGCAGTCTGAAGGACTGCGGACCAAAAACACAAAACGGTTACTCTTATTAATAAAGAAACGGGGGGGTAGGGGTGAACGGAAATACGGGGATCAGCACACAGACTCACGCAATCGCAGCACACCGTGGATCAGCAGACCACGATCGCACTCACTCTTCGCAGTCTTACAATTCCGACTGGATTCGCACACTATTCTCTATCGCTTCTACTTTCTAGGGCTCTCGGCTCGAGACTGGCGAACCGTTGCGCCGTCGTCGTCGTCCAAATTTTGGTCGTCCTCATCGGAATTTCCCGCGTGGCAATCGGGGGGGGGGGGGGGGGGGGGTGTTGCGGTGTTGTTGTTGTGCTCGGGAGAGTCGGTACGTCGGCAGCGGAACGGGTCGGCGACGGGCGAGTCTCCCGTTGTTGCCAAGATATTGGTGGCGATGGCTCCTGGTCTTTTCTGCCGCAACGAGCTTGGTGCTTGCTCGCTGCGGCAACGTGTCGATGCTGGCCAGGCATACACGCTCGTCGGTGGCAAGGCGACGAGGGGACGGCGGTGGTGTGGGTCAGCTGGCTCGCCCGTGCTCTCCCCCTCCGTAGCGTCGGCCCGTGCTCTCCCGGCCGCGTGGAGTCGGGACCGTCGGGGGCGTCGGGGGACGGTGTGACCGGCACGTGGTCACCAAGAACGTCGGGAGCGTCGGGATCGTCGGGGGAAGGTGTGACCGGCACGTGGTCACCAAGAACGTCGGGAGCGTCGGGATCGTCGGGGGAAGGTGCGACCGGCACGTGGTCGCCAAGAACGTCGGGAGCGTCGGGATCGTCGGGATCGTCGGGAGAAGGTGCGACCGGCACGTGGTCGCCAAGAACGTCGGGAGCGTCGGGGGACGGTGGTCGGTACAGCTTTAGGTCCTTTATGTGGACCTTTGGCCACCTTTTTTTCGCGGGGAGGTGGATCTCGTACACCACCGGAGATATCTTGCGCGTTATCGCGTACGGTCCACTGAACTTCGGGGCGAGTTTGGCGGCGAAATTCTGGGCCGCGGAGGACAGCACTCGGTTCCGTCGCAACACCAAGTCTCCCACGCTAAATTGTCTGTCCGTTCGTCCGTCGTTGTAGTATTTGGCCTGTCGGCTGAATGCCTGAGAAAGATTACGCTTCACCCAGTCATTCAGCAGAGGCAGTCGCGTCATTCTGTCTTTCCAGATTTCCGGGTCCGTTCGGTCGATCACGTCTGGTGGAGTCGTCGCGTTCCGGATATTCTTCGCGGGTCGGGGGTTTCGTCCGAAGTTCAAGAAGGCGGGGGAGACTCGGGTGGAAGATTGGACGGCGGTGTTGAGCGCGAAACAGAGCTCGGGGAGATGACCGTCCCAGAGTTGGTGGTTGTCACCAACGTATGACACGATCATTGTCTTTAAGGTACGGTTCACGCGCTCAACGGGATTGGCTTGGGCGTGGTATGGGGGGATAGTAGTCTGACGCACCCCGTACTGGCTGAGTTGGGTCGTCATATGTCGGTTCACGAACTCGGTCCCGTTGTCCGTCAGCAGGTATCGGGGACATCCCCACCTGTTGAAGACGAGGGACTCCAGGGCGCTTACGATGGTCGGACCGGTAGCGGTTCGCAGGGCCTTCGCTTCCACGTATTTCGTGAAGAGGTCCTGGAAAACGACCACGTACCGGTTCCTACCCTTGCTAGGAGGGAAAGGGCCCATGACGTCCGCGGCAACGACGGTCCAAGGACCTTCGGTTGTTCGTTCCCGCATCAGACCACTGGGGGGAGCTTGGGTCACCTTGTTCAGCTGGCAGATCCGACAACGCTGCACGAACCGTGCGACGTCGGCGAACATGCCGGGCCAAGAAAAGTCCTGTGTCAGTCGGTGGTAAGTGTTGTCGATCCCCAGGTGCCCAGCCTGGGGAGCGTCGTGTGCGTCTCGTAGTGCGTTCGGTCGGGCGTCAAGGGGAAGAACGAGTTTCCATGCGTCCAGGTCGTCTAAGGCGGGATCAATTATTGGGTGGGCGCGGTGGTGATACAGTCGATTGTCGTCAGTCTCCCAGTCGGGATACCGGGTGGGGAATTCGCGGACCTTTTTCATTTGCTCGATGTACCAGGGGTCGCAAGCGTCGCCTAGGGCGGCAAGGGCATCGTCGGTACTCTCAAACATGCGTGAGAGGGCGTCAGGGACTACGTTCAGGGCCCCCCTGCGGTGGACAATCTCCATGTCCAACCCCTGCATGGACAACGCCCACCGGGCCAGTCTTCCGGAGGGATCGCGGAGGTTCCGAAGCCATCTCAGGCTGCTATGGTCAGTAATCACTCGGAAGGCAGTGCCCTCGATGTATGGTCGCAACTTCCGTGCGGCCCACAGCACGGCCAGGCACTCTTTCTCCGTGACACTGTACTTTCGCTCCGCTCGGGACAACACTCGGGAACAGAAGACGATTGGATGTTCGGCATCGTCGAACTCCTGCGTTAAGACGGCGCCGACGGCATGGTCGCTGGCGTCGGTGTGGATGGTAAATGGCTTCGTAAAGTCGGGGCGGGCAAGAACGGGGGCTTCGGTAAGGGATCGTCTAAGGCCCTCGAACGCGGCCTGCTGTTCCTCCCCCCATTGCCAGGGAGTGGTTTTTTCCGGAAGGCGAACGAAGGGGATCTTTAACTGAGAAATGCCTCCCAGGAATCGGGCGTACCAGCCGATCATCCCTAAGAAGCGGCGGAGTTGTTTCAGATTGGTCGGGGGGGGGGGGGGGGGGGGGGGGGTAGGTCAGTATGGGGGCAATTTTGTCGGGGTCCGTCTGCAGTCCGTCGTGAGTCACTACGTAACCCAGGTATTTCATCTCGGGCAAGAAGAACTCGCTTTTCTCGCGATTGATCTCCAGGCCCGCGCGGGAAAATGCAGTTAAAACGCGTCTCAAGTAGGTCAGGTGGTCCGTCTCGTCTTCCGTCGCAATGATAACGTCGTCCAGATAAGCAAAAACATATGGTTCCCACCCGGGGTCAATTAATCGGTCCATCAGTCGTTGGAAAGTCGCGGGGGCGTTCGTTAGTCCAAAGGGCATCCGGGTGAACTGGTACAGCCCTCTTCCTCGGACGGCGAACGCAGTGACGGGTCGACATTGGGGGTCAAGGGGGACCTGAAAGTACGCCTGACTCAAATCTAGTTTGGAGATGTAACGCGCGCGGCGGAGGCTGTCAAGAATTCTGTCCATGTTCGGGAGGGGATAAGCGTCTTTTCTGGTCACCTTATTCAGGTCGCGGAAGTCAATACAGAACCGGTGCTTCCCGTTGCACTTTGGGACGATTACGGGGTTGCTGAGCCAGCCACTATTGGAGGGTTCAATCACTCCCTCGCGGAGCATCTTATCGACCTCCCCCTGGGCGATTTTCAGAAGATGTGGGGAGATCCTGCGGGGCCGCTGGCGTATCGGTGGATGCCCGCCTACGTCAATCTCGTGGTGGACAAGGGTCGTCGCGCTGAGGATACCGGTCGTGTTGGGGCGAATCCAGCGGTCGAGTAGGGATTGCAGGCGTAGGAGGGTGTCGGTGGGGACTTCGGCTAGGCCGGCGAACTTGGGGAAGGCCACGATTGACGCAGGCACGCGGTAACCGTCGCGGAAGGGTATCGTTTCTCCACCTGACACGCCCCAGGTGTCGTTCTTGAAGTCTATCGCCAGCCCGAACAGTTTGCAGAAATCGATCCCCAGGATGCACTCATAGCCCAGGGGGGCTACGCGCAGTTCGAGGGGCTTCCGGACCCCGGCGACGTCGAAGTGGAGGGGGAGGGTGCCTACGATGGGGACCAGGGTATTGTTAGCCACTCGGACTCCCCCAGTGCCGGGTTTTAGGGGGGCTTTGGACGCGCTAGCCACTTCGTGGCTCAAATAAGAGTGCGTGGCCCCCGGGTCGACCAAGGCGGCCAGGACGCGTCCCCGGAGGCTCACCGGCAGGTAGTAGCGGTCGTCATTCCCCTGGGAATCAACCGCGTCCACCGCCGGGCACTCCTCGGGTCGAAGGGGGGCAGGGGTGTCCACGGGTCGTCGGGGGTTTAGCGCGGGGGAGACATTGTGGCCTGTCCCCCCCCGTTGGCGTTTCCCCCCCTGCATCCGCGGCAGGCCGGGCACGAATCCACATCGAACCCGGGCATACCGCATAGCCGGCAGAAGAAACCCAAGGGGGAGGGGCACTCGCGGAATATATGCCCCTTTCCGCGGCAGTTAAAACACGTTACCGTGGATGACTCGCGGCGAGGGGAGTGGGGGCGGGCGGCAGGGGGGGGGGATGGTCAAGGACATCAACGGTTTGACGGGCGGGATAGGGTTGCCTACCGCGGCAGCGTAGGTTTGGAGGGCTGTCTCGGTCGGTCCGGGGGAGGGGGTCGGTTCGGGCGCGCTTTGAGGGCTGGAGGCGGCCTTCAAGGCCGCGATTTTGCCCTTGAGGACCTTCGCGGGGGCGGTTTCCCCCACGGGGGTGTACGCGGCACTGGGGAGGACGCTTTGGGCTGCGGGAGGGGGAGGGCGGTAATTGCGGGCGTGGTCGCGCATTGCCTCGACACGCCGGCAATGTAATTGGAAACCCGTAAAGTCACCGATCTCGTCCCGGCGCAGATGCTGGGCGATCTCGGGGTGCAGGTTTTTGAAGCACAGGTCAAGCTGGGCGTCTAGTGGCAGCGGGGGCGTCAGGTAACTGAAATAGGTGCGCATCTTGACGAGGTACTCGCCGCAGGGTTCCCCAGGCCCTTGGGTGCGCATCTCCATTTCCATCCGCAGCCGCTCCTGCAGATCGCTGTGCCCGAAGCGGATGCGGTAATAGTATAAGAACTCTTCGAATGTGGCCCACATCGTCCTCTCGACCCGGTACCACAGTAGAGCTTCGCCCGTGAAGCTCTCCGGGAGGATCCGTAGGATGTCCTTCTCCTGGAACCCCCTACTGGAGCAGTACTCCTGTAGGCGGAGGAGGAACTCTTCCCCGTCCTCCCCGGGCCTGCCGGAATACTTCGGCCCGCTGCGCCGGAACTGGTCTACGCAGCGGGTGTCGCGGAGGGTCTGGCTGTCGCAGAGACCGGTGACGGATCGGGGGTCGGGAAGGGTCCATCGGAAAGGAGGGGGGCGTTGCTCGGTACTCTGGTACCGGGGGCGTCGTGGCGGCGGGAGGTCGTACGTATGGTGATGGTGCGGCGGGGGTGCGGCTGCGGGAATAAAGGTTGTCGGGCGGGGTAGATCGTTGGGTCGGGGTCGGGAGACGGGGGTGGTTGGATGTGGTGGGTGTGTGAAGGTCACGATCGGGGGTCGTTGGGGTTCGAGGGGGGGTCTTTCGGGGATCGGCGTCTCGTCCATTGAGAGCAGGTCGTCGGAGTGGTCGAATGTCATGGGGTCCCGGTATTGTCCGAACGTCTGTCCCGTCGGTAGGTGGTCGCGTAAGGGGAGCGCCAGGTCGTCTTGTCCGGGCGGGGGTTGGTTCGGGAGGGGTGCCGGCCGAACCTCGTCAAAGCTAGGCTCGGTGAACCCCACGGTCAGGGTGAACGGGGGACGATGGCCCCGCTCATCCTCCACCGGGTCCCACGCGACGGCGAGGTCGGGAAATCTCCGGCGAACCTCGTGTCGCCAATATCGCTCAATCAGGGTCGGCATACGTCCCTTCAGGCTCAGACCGGCGCGATCGCACAGGCTAATCATTGCGACCGGGTCCTCGTCGGCCAGTCGCTCCAGATTCCGCCTGTCGCGATGCAACCGGTCAGCCACCTCTGGGGACACGGGGGGTCGCGGGGGAGCTGAAAGAGGGGGCAGCACGCTCGATAGGGGACGACTCGAGGAAGTGACGACGATGCTAGACGTCGTGGCGGTTACCGGTAACCCAGTGGTGGTGACGACTGGGGGAAGAACTATCGCGGGAGGGGCGGCGGTAACCTCCCAAAAATCGTTCGCCAAGTCGTCCATGGTGCCGTCGGTAGCGTAGGGCACTACCGCGAAAGCTGAGAGGGGCAGCGGGACGGCGGTCGTGTCGTCAATACGCAGGGGGGGTGGTGTGTTGGTGTGGTGTGTGATCGTGCAACAGGTGTGTCAAGAATGCCAAAACAGAACAAGAATTACAAGAGACGCACTAAGTTTGGAGGTGAAAACGGGTAAATTTAAATGCGACAACGGATGGGCTAGAAAAACTGGCCAGAAAAACGAGGCCACGGGTCGGCAGGGATTTCAAAGGCTTACCGGCTAGACGGTTCGAAACTTTGAAAATGACGGGTAGCAACGGAGAGAGAAATACCAGCGAAACACGAAAACCGGGCGGCGCGCGGGTGACGAGCGGCGATTTCCAAAACAAACAGGAGGAAGAAGGAGAGGTGTACCGAGGTGAGCGCTTACACCAGGACGTCTTTGGCCGGTCCAAAGGACGTCGAGAAACAAAAGGCCCCACGTTGGGCGCCAAATTTATAACCGCTCCCCCTTCGCCGATTAGACGAAGGACGGCTATTTGAAATTTGGCTATGCCAAAACGAGGAAAGAAACGCGGGGGGGGGGAAGAAGGGGGAAAAATGAGACAACGCAAACAGCGAGAAGTATGATATAACAAAGAAGACTTAATTTAATTAGAACCAAAAATGTGACAAATGATTTAGAAAGGAAATACAACAATAACGGCGATATACAGCGGGGGGGGGGGAGAAGGGGCACGGAGTACGCGAACAGAATGGGGGTGGGAATTGGGCGCCAGCTACCAATCGGGGTAGCACCGTTTTTGGCGTGTCGGATGGACACGGACTCACAACACAAAACACGAGGGGGCGGCTTAGCTCACGCGGGAGCAGGAATGACTCGACAGGGGAGGAGTGGGTTCGATCTCTTGCACTATCGGCTCTATCGATTAACCTCGGCACTCGGGGATGGGAGAACAACAGGAAATCGCTAGGAGGGGTGGTGGGTGAGGGAGAGAAAGGGTGAACAGGTGATAACGCAGCTACTATTAGGAGTCGCCACTCGTCACGTCGCGGGACGTCCCAAAACGCTCGGGCCGGCAGTCTGAAGGACTGCGGACCAAAAACACAAAACGGTTACTCTTATTAATAAAGAAACGGGGGGGTAGGGGTGAACGGAAATACGGGGATCAGCACACAGACTCACGCAATCGCAGCACACCGTGGATCAGCAGACCACGATCGCACTCACTCTTCGCAGTCTTACAATTCCGACTGGATTCGCACACTATTCTCTATCGCTTCTACTTTCTAGGGCTCTCGGCTCGAGACTGGCGAACCGTTGCGCCGTCGTCGTCGTCCAAATTTTGGTCGTCCTCATCGGAATTTCCCGCGTGGCAATCGGGGGGGGGGGGGGGGGGTGTTGCGGTGTTGTTGTTGTGCTCGGGAGAGTCGGTACGTCGGCAGCGGAACGGGTCGGCGACGGGCGAGTCTCCCGTTGTTGCCAAGATATTGGTGGCGATGGCTCCTGGTCTTTTCTGCCGCAACGAGCTTGGTGCTTGCTCGCTGCGGCAACGTGTCGATGCTGGCCAGGCATACACGCTCGTCGGTGGCAAGGCGACGAGGGGACGGCGGTGGTGTGGGTCAGCTGGCTCGCCCGTGCTCTCCCCCTCCGTAGCGTCGGCCCGTGCTCTCCCGGCCGCGTGGAGTCCAGGACCGGCCGAATCCCGCGGTGGGTGACGGGGGGGACGTTGACGGTGGTGGTGGTGACGGCGACAACGGTCGCAGTCCCGCAGAGCCGGACATACACACGGAAAGGGAGCAAGACGGGGGGGGGGGGGGAGAAGAACGCAAAACCTAGGCTAAACGGTCAAGACGCAAAACTTAGACTAAACGGTCAAGACGCAAAAACTTAGACTAAACGGTAGACGGTTACCTTCGGACGACCGTGCGAGTGGCGGAGTCCGAGCCGAGGGGGAGGGTGGAGCCTGTAGCGAGATTTCTCGTTACACCACATACCAATTTGTAAAAATGCCATCTTACGGATATATTAAAAACTGCGAAAGTTCTGACGCGACTTTTTTGAATGGGTAAAAATAAATAAGCAGGTAATTATGAAAAAATTCTCATAGTTTGTGTTACAAGCGGACTTCGTCCGTCGTTCCGTCAATCGGATTGATATCGACGGATCGGATAGATCCGACGGGAACTGCTATCGCCCATTTCTGGAGTGTTGTCATTGCAATGTGCTTTGCGCGGTCTCTGGCTTAAAAGAATCTGTCGAACGTCCATTCATCTGTAGCATTGAATTCATCGATTCTCGATCCTCCGTTCTGGATGTCTTTTTCTCACCTCTTGAATAAATCTTTTCTTGTTAACCGTGAAGTCACTCCCTTCGTCCGCCGTGTTTTCAAACTCCAAGTCGAATGTCGTTTTGCCAATGTAACCGCAGTTATTTTCACATTCAATGGTACTTGCTCCCACGACCGCAATTTCTTTGATCCGGATTCGCACGCTGAATCTTTATCTTGTCGTTCTGATTTCGCAGGTGATGGTGATGACAAACTTGACCATGAGTCATCGTCTTCTTCGGCTACTTCGACCAATTGTAGAGGATCATAAGTTTCATTTTCATAGACCACCTCTTCGACTACAGCAAAAGACATTTCTCCGTGGATAATTCAAAATCGTTTATACAATTCATTGCCGATTAAACGAGATCTTTCGGAAATCGACGCACTCATAGCTGATAGTTCAAAGCCATGTTTTCGAAATAGGTCCACAAAAACTTATATGGCTTTAGCGATTTCTTGTTTACTCTCTTCGCTCACGTTTTCGTCGATGTCTATAATACTTTCGATATTTGAAATTTCACATTTCGCTGACAAACTTGTCTAAGGTTGTTGATTCTTCGCCATTTCGATATTCACCTTACATACACGTACTCAGAATTATATTCACTCGCCAAGTAGCTCTCGATGTGGACTCTGTGAGTTCGTGAATAAGATCGACGGTTTATTCCGCAGCAAAGAGTCCATTGTGACTTCAGTCCCTGCAACCTTATAGACAATAGGTATACGATTATTTGGAATAACCGGTGGTTTTATCGTCCTCAATTCTTGGGTACATGATACAAAGGTTTGTCGATCAAAGAACAAAAGGATAATACTCGACTCGTTGAAATTCGAGTTGTCAATATTTTATTATTCTCGACGCAATATAGTAGCAGATAAATTATTGACAGATCAAATTCCCACGACTCAAGTATTTTCCTTGTTTCCTCTGATCGTAAAACCTTCACAAAAGATACTTGTTCTTATATTAACTTGATGTATAATTATGTATAATTCCGTATATGTATGTTGCCTCATGAAAATACAAGAATATGAATACATTATATCTACTTTTTTAAGTATCAATCCCATCTTCTGAAGTTTTACTCAAAAAAAGTATGAGACAAGAATTCAGATTATCAGAATATTAACAATTGAAAAAAAGCAAGAAAAAGTCACAACGGAGTTTCGAATTACGGACCAGCGGTTCCGCAGTTTGACGCCTTGACTGCTCGACCATCGAGCTTGCTGTGAATGATGCACAAAATTACCGGTATTCAAGTTGGAGCGTGACGACACAAAAACGTTAATAACCCGAAAATTATTATCTTTGGACCCAGAAAAATATTAAGAAAAAATGTTTCTTCCAACACGATCTTCCGATTTATATTGTTAAAAATACGGTTTGCGGTCATCAACTTTGACCTCATTTTTTTCAAAAACTATGGAGTGCCTAGCAAAAAGCCGGCGGACGAGTTTATTTTCGACCTAGAACGTACCCACCAAAGTTGAACAAAAACGGTGTCCCACATCTCGGAGCCTCCCCTTGTCAGTAGCTACCTTGCGCATATGCTTTTATAAAAATATTTTGATCAATGAGAAACGTGGGATTAATGCAACCGTATTGATACGGTAAATCGATAACGATCGAGGCACTGGTTTTCAAAATAATAATCTTTGACCATTTTTGAAAATTTATTGCAAGCTAGGAATTATGTAAATCTAAGATTTATTGATTCGAAATATAATAACAGTGATGACTGTTATTATATTGTTCAAAAACTTCCCTAAAAAATATTCTTTTAATATATATGAATGATTATTAATATTAATTAAATGAATAATACTATATGATTTTATATGAGTGTATTTATAAACTCTAACGACTTGGAAAAGCAATATTTATCCCCATAAAAAGCACCTCTGGTGCAAAAACCTTTCGCCTAGTTATATAAATGTGATAGTCACCCACAAACAATACATTCTTATGCCAAGAAAACATTATACACTTATTATTTTGTACAAAAATTCCTTCCTCGTAAAAAAAAGATTCGAAATCAGATGCTATTGCCTAGTACCGATATCACGTTGTCCTTTTTCGAATTGACAATTGGGCTTTTCATAACACGGTATTGACAGCCTTCCTGTCCTGCCACGTAGTACCATAGATATAACGATAGAGGACTGACGCCTCCATTGGTTCGCCCAAATAACATTTTAAAAAAATAATTTAGAAAAAAAATAATTTGGTGGTAGTGGTACTAGGCGGGTCTTTTCTAGATAAGTACAATGTTACGGCGGTCGAACCATGTCAATAATCCTAATATAGTGATACGAAATATTGGCCCGCCTAGTACCACCACCACCATATTTTTTTGTTTCTTTTAATTATTTTTTTAAAATGTTATTTGGGCGAACCAATGGAGGCGTCAGTCCTCTATCGTTATATCTATGGTACTACGTGGCAGGACAGGAAGGCTGTCAATACCGTGTTATGAAAAGCCCAATTGTCAATTCGAAAAAAGACAACGTGATATCGGTACTAGGCAATAGCATCTGATTTTGAATCTTTTTTTTTTACGAGGAAGGAATCTTTGTATAAAATAATAAGTGTATAATGTTTTCTTGGCATAAGAATGTATTTTTTGTGGGTGACTATCACATTTATATAACTAGGCGAAAGGTTTTTGCACCAGACGTGCTTTTTATGGGGATATCACTACTTTTTGTAGAATTTGATTAATTACGTAAGTACAATTTTTTATTTGTTCATCAGTTATCAGTTACACTGATTATTAATAATTTCCATCGAAATGTAAGTAATAAATTTATTACACGTGCGTAAATAATCTTGAAAGTTGTTCCGTTTGTGGCTAAATACATCAATTTGCAATCTGAATGTAATGCACTCTCTGTTAATGTAATGACTGTAATTGTCTGTATTGCCTGGTACAACTTCTCCTTCTCTACACTCTTTCACAGGATTCGCTAATAGATATTCTCGTGACTTAGCTACTTTAGTTGCTTCTGATTTGCGTCGAATCGTTTCAAAAATATTATTTATCTGCCGAATAATAATGGACAGATTATCGGAACAATTTTTTCATACAGAAAATCCCAACCGCAATCTAACCATAAAATCGTACTCCGCGCGCTTTGCCTACCTATCAAAGCAGAAGACAACCAGCGTGAACAAAGAACGGCGGAACGGCAATGCCGTAAACGCCAAATTCGGGATCGGACCGATGCAACTGACCCGCATAACGAATACTCACGGTATAACTAAAGACTGTAGTAATCATTCAATTCAACCCTGTGTTGTCAAACACTTACAGTTATCTTATAAAAAAAAATATCTTACCGTACCTCAAATGATCTTGTTCTGAATTATACGCACAATTACGACCAAAAATACATTGACACAATAAATCATACCCCAGATGATTGGTATGATACCGTACTGTAGGTGGTGAACATAAAGAGCTAACCAAAGCGCCATCTGGCTACGTCCATACTTGGTAGGTCTCTTCTCTCTACCTAGTGAAAGCCACTCTATACTCTTTATACCCATAGGTTTCTTGCCACAGTGAGTGACGTCACTGACTGACGGAGACGACGAAAATGCAATCTCGTCGAAGACACGTATAAATTACTTGCATCGAAACCTTCGAATAATAATATCTCAGCTCTACGTCCACCGAGTTGATCGCAATAGGGCTTAGATTAAAGCTCTCCTTTGCCACATCCTACAATAAATATTACAATTCCGTATTTATAGCGAGACGGAAGAAATTAACGATCATAAATTTCCCTAACGGTCACTCAGTTGCCGTTCGGGTATAGAGACTCTGTCAGAGTCTCGCGCGGCGAGTGCGAAATTTTTATTTTTATTTTATATATAACTAGGCGCGAGACTCTACCGAGTCTCTTGATATCGGTTGTTTCGGGGTGGGTTGTTTTTACGCACACACACGACATACACTTGGCGAGAAGAATTTGTTTTCATGTACATTTTTAAATTTCTAATCTTTACAAATCTCAAGTTTAATAAATCGGCAATTATAACCTTTTGAAGCGAAAAATGAAATTCAGATAACGTCTGTTATTATTAGTTCATAATGTTTGATACCTCGACTCAAGTTGTCGCGAAATATCATGTTATCTTACAAATTATTCGGCTCGGTTCTATAGAAACCCTAGATATCTAAATTTCATCAAACCTTTTTGGGAAAAAAGATAATCTGTGGGTCCTCGTCCCGTTGGATTCAAGTTCGATTTTCTGGAACGCGTACGAAATACTAGTTTTATAAACTTTTTATCCAAAATTGTAAGAATGTAATCGAGTTTTTGCCTGAAAATACAAGAATTTCATGTTTCCTAAAGTCTAATCGCATTTTCGAGAAAAATAAACGGCTTAGTATATTTTTCATTAGATTTGAGCTTAGTGAACTGAAACCCAAAAATAAAGGCGTTTTTACGACAAAATTTATCGCCAATCATAAATACGTGAGCGATTTCATAGACAAACAGTGAACAGTCCTAGGTTTCGATGAATTTTTCGGATTTGGAAAATATATTTGAATCTTCTCAATATTTTTCCTATATTCTGCATAACTTAAACTATACTTGGTTGAATTTTTGTCCAATTCCGTTCACCCCTACTTGAAATATTAGGTTCAGGAACAGACAAAAAATCTGTTCGCAGTGTGCGGCACCGCGTCACCCGCCTGGAAGCAGCCCATCATTACAATTAACGGGTTATAGCTCTGTACGTATGAATATCGGAAGAACAAGTTTCCAGTAAAAGTCATGGTGAATTGATTGATCTTCCAAAGTTGTTCGCGAAATTTTGTTGTTGAATTATTTATCACAGGAGTTATCGACCGAAACAGAAAACCCTGTTCATTGAATGAGCCGTAAATCGCAAACGGTAGGTTTTATGAAGAACATTATTCGAAATAAAAGACGAGTAATTCTGTTCTCTACGATAATGATGATTATGATCTTTGTTTATCGGCCGATAACGTTTTTTCAAGTTGGCGCATTATGCATAATTGGAATTTATTCGCATTTTGTGATTTTATATTCGGTAAGTAATACAACATGAGATAAACAAAAAATCGCAGGTGTAATTAAGGGGACGGTCCACCCGATGCCCCCAAAATAAAAGCTATGTTTGCGAATTTTTTCGAAGAAAACTATGAGAGATGACGATATGAAAGTTGTTGGGTTTGATAAATCAAGTCTTAAAATACATAAGAACATTTTTTTACATCCATTTTATTCAATTTTTTATGACAAAACCGGTAGTTGCGAAAAGACCCTCAAAACATGCATATTTTGGTAGCTCCATCATAACTTGAGAACGGCTTATCTGAAACAAAAAAATCGAATGTTTTTAGATTCTGTACGACTCCACCTACAAAGTGAAGTTGATATATGAAGTTTCATCCATAAATAATAAAATGGTGGACAAATTACAAAAACAAGTGAAAACTAAGCGTTTTTTTGCCATTTTTGACTGAAAATTAATAGTTAGAATTGAAATTATAAAAAGATTTTGCTTTACTTTGTTACAATACATGTGTAGAATATGAGGTTGAAATTTTATAACAATCGGTTTACTGGTTCGCGAGATACGATGGAGCTAGTTTTTCAAAACGTTGTTTCGACTAAAACACGTTAAAGGTTTAAAGTTATTTTAAACTGAAAATCATCGAAAATTCTTACCTGAACTCAATCTGCGATGCCTGAGCCGTACAAAAGACCTCCCTGCTCAAATTCTTCGATTTCTTCTAGCCTTACCCGCTTCCGCTTCGATCTGGCTTCTTTTGAGCACTCATAGCTTGGACGGGGTGCATTATTGATGCGTCGGTCATCGCGGCTTTTTTCAAAATCGGTCGCACCTGGCCCAAGTTTCATGCCCATCGTGTCCATTATCTTCTGCAGCTCTGCCTCAGTCAAATCCTCATAAATAGGCTTGAGCACTACCTGTATATCTGTAGAAGTGCAGGAGGATGCTTGTAGTATGCTTGAGTGCCTTAGCTTTGAGGTACTTACACCAGTCGATGGAACACTTAGAATGCTGCGGCTTGGCATCAGTCGAAATTTTGTGGCAGTATCTTGCCCAAATCTCGTTGCGCATATCCTCCAAAGAATTCACATTTCTTCTGACTGCTAAACAGTAGTTCACTGATAGTTCTTTCATCAACTTGATTGTCAAATTTTGAGTTTTTACTTCAGGAACTTTTTTCACAACAGCCTTTTTCCTCTTCACTACTTTTTTTTTGAAATTTTCACACGATATTGCCACATATATATACATTCGAATAATGCAACAACAAAGAATTGGATTTTCTCAACGTTACAGGGTGGACCGTTCTCTTAGGTACAAAGTTGACAAGAGTGCTGAGCTCTCCCGTTGATTGGCCTAGAGAGACCGTTAACGATTCGTACTTCTCAAATCGAGCGGCCTCGAGTGTAATATTATTTCCCACACCATACATATGGGAAATGAATTTCTCTGCTGCAATGAATAATGCATCAGTTGTAGCTCCAGGGTTGTGCCTTTTCAATAAAATATTGACATTATATAATTTATCATGAAGTAATTAGAAGAAACATATTTGTGTGGTTTGCTTGCTTCTTTCTGGTGTTACCTACTTCATCGTGTGCGTTGAAGCGGGTCTTCTTATAGGTCTGAATACAATCCGAATTTTTTTTTCAGAAGTGAGTAGTGAAAGTGAATAGCATATGGATTTATTCTCTCACTTGCACCCTAATATCCTAAGAGCCTACCCCTAATAACCTCGGTCGCCAAGCGTTAAACTCTTTTTAAAATAAACCTTCCCGATTCAGAATCATTTCATTTACCTATTCTCTAATTTTGAAGCGATTCGACCTCGGACAAATTGTCAATGTAATTAGTGCGGAAATAGCCATTTTTCCAGGCGGAATTTGTTTTGAAAAATCCCCGAAGTGAACGCGTGAACCGAAAATTCGTTGTCGCATTGCAACGCGTCGAGGCGAACGACAAAGAGAAGACGTGAGCTCTCACTTGCACCCAGGCAGCGGATGCGCCCGCACGCCGCTGCGAGAGTGAATAGAGGGACCTATGACTTTCTCTTGCTTTAATGGACGTGCCGTAGACGTCTGTATTATTTTCACGGGGTACATCATTTTAACATTATCTAGCGGCTCATCATTGAATAATATAAAAAAAAGTGTAGGGATTTTTCACGCAAAATTTCACGATCTCTAACATTTGTCTGCAACTTTTCCCGTTTTCTCATTGGTTCGCGAGATACGCGCGTTTCATCCCTTATATCATTGTTTTCACCTTCTGCTGCATGACTTGGGGTGAAAATTCCTGCGTAGATCGATTCAGAAGACTCGAAAACGTTGGGTGTGGAAACTAGAAACGACGCTGCGACAGATCCAGACACCGAAAACTACGAAGCGGACCATCAGGATACTGGAACATACGGAGCCGGTGACTTGAACACCGGAAAACACACTGCGGGGGTTGAGACTACGAAACGGACGACCTGGATAATGAAACCTTTTGAACCAAGGATTCTGATACTAGGAACCACGCCGCGAGAGATCCAGGCTGGGAAAACTACGAAGCGTATGACCTGGACACCAAACCAAACGGAACCGAGGACCTGAAAACCAGCAATCACGTTGCGAGGGATCAAGACTCGAGAAACGACGGAAAGGACGTCCTGGTCACCAAAACATACAGAGCCAATTACCTCGACACCAGAAAACACATTGAAAGTAATCCAGACACAAAATAAAACGGGGCGGACGACCTAGACACTGGAACCGACGGAGCCCGAGGCCTGGACACAGGAAACCACGCTGCGAATGATTCCGACACAAAAATCTATGGGACGTACGACCTGTACACCAAAAGACACGGATCCGGGGACCTGGACACCATAAAGCACGCTGCAAAGTATCCAGACTCGACAAACTACGGAGCTGACGACCTGGAAACCTGAGCATATGGAGCCGTGCACCTGTTCACCGTGTTGAAGAAATGGTATTTTGAATGCCTAAATGCCAAACCTTTCCTATGTCATAAATTACCTTGGCGACGCTCGTAGGGTAATAAATGGCATGTGTTTTTCTGACCCTCCCTCAAAGACCGCCCGTCGACGGTGAGTGTTTGAAAAAGGGATAACCGCGTGAAAAACAACTTTTGTTTTTCGTAAGTTCGCGGGGCGATATCGGTTCTCAGTAGCGTGACAGACCCTTGGCAAGTAACTGCGTTTTACTTTCTGTCATCAACAGCGCCTAAACTAACTATATCACTTAATATTTTGTTTTCTTCAATAAATACTTTTTATTCTGCAGTCCGTTTGAGTTCTGTCTTTTGCTGAAGGTAGAATCTCAATAGGTTATGGGCCCAGAACGCTTGCACTGCGCCAAAGTAATTTATTGATAAGCCACGCTGGCAAAAGTAAACAAAAGTGTGTTAAAGTTTAGTGAGATCCAAGTTTTGTGCGAGTGACTCTTTGTTCATTCACGATGTCTGACAAAGAAACAATGGAAATCGTAAAACTGGAAGGCACAAGCAACTATTCCGACTGGAAGTTCGGAATAGAAATCGCGCTGGAAGCAAAAGAACTGGATGGTTTTGTGGACGGCACAGAGGCGATGCCTGCCGATGATAAGGTAACTGAGCTGAAGAAATACAAGAAAGGTTCATCACAAGCTAAGATGCTGATCGTCAGCACGATCGCAGTCAGTCTTCAGCGCAAACTTCGCAACTGCGCTACCCCAAAGGAAATGTGGGAGAAACTTGAGAAATTGTATAGCGATAAAAACGATGATGCGAAACAAATTGCATGGGAGAAATTTTATAGCTTTCTATTCAACGATGAAGAGCCCATAGACGAGCAGTTGGAGAATTTTGAAAGCATCTGCAGAACACTGGAAGATGCAGATTCGAAGCCGACGGACGACGCCGTCCTGCAGAAGCTGCTTCGTATATTACCAGCGAAGTTTTCGCTGTTCCGACACGCATGGAACATGACTCCCAAAGATGAAAAGACGAAAGATAATTTCATTAGCAGACTTATTAAGGAAGATAAGTGGCTCGCTAAGAACGAAGTAGCAACGCTTGCACTCAAGGTGCAGCAAATTAATCTCAACGACGCATCCAAAAAGAAGAAACACTCTAAGAAAGATATCGAGGAGCTTAAGAAACGGACCAAGTGCGCGGTGTGTAAAGAAAAAGGCCACTGGGCGCGCGAGTGTCCCAAGAAAAATGCAGAGACTAGCGAAAAAGCCAAGGAAAAGTCCGAAAGTTCATCAAAGGAAGCGTCCGCGTTCATTTGTGATGTTATCGCTACGTACCAGTGCACCAGTGAAAAGGACAATGAAAATGAGTGGCTTGTAGATTCAGGTGCGGGTATGCACATTAGTTGTCGCAAAGAACATTTTTCATCGCTACGTCCGAACACAGAAGGCCCCGGTGTAAAAGTAGCTGATAAACGCGTTATCACTGCTGCCGGTGTCGGGACAGTCACTATTGAACAAACGCTCAATGGTGAAACGATACAGCGCAAGTTGAATAATGTGCTGTATGTCCCAGAATTTGGGTGCAATTTACTATCCACCGGAACGCTGAACAGAAAAGGTTATTCGTGTCATACTTATAAGGACAGATGTGAGATTCGCGATGAAAACGGCAAGCTAGCCGCTGAAGGAATTCCTTACAAAAATCTATTCAAAATGCTATTCAAAGTGAAAGTGCCAGTTGAGTGTAATGCAGTGCAGATAGTAGATGGACAAAAACAGCTTAAGCTCTGGCATGAACGTATGGGTCACATAAATGTGCGCGCTGTGAAAAATACGTGCGAAAAATTCGGCATCGATGGACTCTCACAAGAGAAACTTGACACTTGCGAAGGGTGTATTTTGGGTAAGCAGTCCCGAAAACCGCACCCGAGCACGGAAACAGAGAATAATTATGGCCCTGGAGAGAAAATTCATAGCGATGTATGCGGCCCTGTGAATATTAGCACGCCGAACAATACACGTTTTTTCCTCGTCTTGAAAGATGAGTGTACAAGCTTCCGGAAAGTGTATTTTTTGCGCCATAAATCTGAAGTGTACGAGGAGAAGTTCAAAGACTTCTATACATTTGTTCACACGCAGATTGGAACGAAAATAAAAGTCCTTCGCTCGGACAACGGCACAGAATATACCTGCTATAATCTTCAGACCTTTCTGAAGAGCAAGGGTATCATTCATGAATTTTCGTCTCCATATGTGCACGAGCAGAATGGACGCGCTGAGCGTGAAATTCGTACACTCGTTGAAAGTGCGAGGTCAATGCTGCATGCAAAGAAAGTTGACAAGAAGATATGGGCAGAAGCAATAAATACGGCCTGCTACCTACTAAACAGGACAATCTTTAAGCCAGGAGACACGAATACGCCGTTCGAGAAGTGGTTCAACCGGAAGATCGTAATAAAACACTTGAAAGTATTCGGCTCCGCCGCCTACCTGAATGCGCCTAAAGAAAAACGGCGCAAGTTTGATCCAAAGAGTAAGCACGTCATTGTTGTTGGCTATGATGGCGAGTCCACGAATTATAGAATGTGGGACGAAAAATCAGGTGTCATTCACATAAGTAGTGATGTGATTTTCGATGAGAACGCTGTGCCAAGTACTCAGGATAATGCAGGAGCTGAAACTATCATGCTGGATTTTGGCTTCAATGAAAACGAAGAATTGGCTCATCCTGCTCACGATCCGGCTCAGATTCAACAGCTGGAAAACGACCGAAGAAATCAGGAAGAAGACCAACTGGCTGCCGATCCTATGATTGTACAGATTGCTGCTGAAGAAATTCCTGAGGGCAGACGTTTGCGTGACAGGGACACTATAAGAGCACCTGACAGATACGGTGCACCAGTTGCTTTTCTGGCTGATATTATGCCTATGACATATAATGAGGCAATATCAAATGACGGTTTGATTATGAGCAAAAGTATGAATGCGATTATAAGTGTTTTGGATTACTTGAAGAATAATTTCAAAATTACTGTAGATCGCGCGGATGAATTTCTTGGTTTTGAAATCAAACGTGAGCGTAAGCATCGGAAGCTTAAGGTCAGTCAGTCAGGGTACATTGACAAAATATTGAAGAGATTTAATATGCATGAATCGAATCCATGTAGCGTACCTGCGGAACCTGGCTTATCCCTGAAAAAGGCGGAGATTTCAGTTTTGAAAATTCCGTATCGCGAAGCAATAGGCTCACTGTTATTCGCTGCGCGAATAAGTCGTCCTGACATTGAGCATGCCGTCAATTATTTCAGCCAATTCTTGAGTGGCTTGGACGAAAATCATTGGCAGGCCGTTAAGCGAATATTGCGTTATTTGAATGGAACGCGCGATTTCGATATCGTTTACGGAGATAGTGGGAGCTCTCTTCAGGTAACTGGCTATACTGACGCCGATTATGCTGGATGTTCAGAGTCGCGAAAGTCCAGAAGCGGTTTTGTATTCATGTTGAATGGTGGACCAATATCATGGGCTAGCCAATTGCAGAAGGTTGTAGCCCTTTCGACTGCTGAATCGGAGTATATTTCACTAGCTAATGGTGTGAGAGAAGCTGTATGGTTACGTCGAATGATGAATGGCTTGAGTGTTGAATGCAAAAAGATTATTATATTCGTCGATAATCAAGCTGCAATAAGAATCGCTAATAATTCAGAAGATCATAAGCGCTCAAAGCACATTGATGTGAAATTTCATTTTACTCGTGACATTGTCAATCGCGGAGACGTAGAAATTAAGTATGTGCAATCGAAAGAGCAAGCGCTGATATTTTTACCAAAGCCTTACCAAAGCAGCAATTCAGTTATCTCAGAACGAAACTGAATGTATTAGGACATTCACAATAAGTGGGAGTGTTGAAGAAATGGTATTTTGAATGCCTAAATGCCAAACCTTTCCTATGTCATAAATTACCTTGGCGACGCTCATAGGGTAATAAATGGCATGTGTTTTTGTGACCCTCCCTCAAAGACCGCCCGACGACGGTGAGTGTTTGAAAAAGGGATAACCGCGTGAAAAACAACTTTTGTTTTTCGTAAGTTCGCGGGGCGATATCGGTTCTCAGTAGCGTGACAGACCCTTGGCAAGTAACTGCGTTTTACTTTCTGCCATCAACAGCGCCTAAACTAACTATATCACTTAATATTTTGTTTTTTTCAATAAATACTTTTTATTCTGCAGTCCGTTTGAGTTCTGTCTTTTGCTGAAGGTAGAATCTCAACACACCGGTAACCACGCTGCGAGCGATCAAAACACGGAAAACTACGGAGCGCATGACTCAAACACCGAAAACTACAAAGCCAGTGATCTGTACTGCAGAACCCACGCCGCAAGTGCTTCAGACACGAAAATTCACCAAGCGAACAATCTGAAGACCGAAATGTATGGAGCTGAGGACATGATGCCAGAAACCAGCTGCGGGGGATCCAGACGCAAAAAACTACGGAGCGGACGACCTGGACACCGAAACATACAGAATTGGAGACCTGCACACTAGAAACCGCGCTGCAAGGGATCCAGACACAAAAGCTATGGAGCGGACGACCTGCACACTGAAACATTCGGAGCCAAGGACCTGGACACCACGACCTGATTTATACTATACACACATCACGCACGCGTGCACACACACACACACACGCACATCTTACAGCATCATTGATTGCACCTTATGTTTTTTGTTCGTCATTTGATTTTCACCAAAATCAACTGAGGCCGAGATTTTGATGGAGAGAATATCCCTTTCATATCTGAAGTCGATCGGTGCATTGGTTTCAGAGATATCGTGTACACAAGAAAGCGAGCGTCAAAAACTGTCCAGAGAAGGAAAAAAAGAAGATTCGAATTTTTCACTCATTTCGTCAGTCCATAACTCTGGAACTACTTGATCAATCCTGTACAAATTCTTTCACGACGCTCATTTGGACTTGAACTATCAGTCCTGTAAATTTCATTTCCCAATGTAGCGTGTTTAGGGAGTCACGACGCAATGTTTACAGGTATAAACGTTCGCTAGGGTGAATGATTTACGGCATGAACTTGACGGCGATTCGCTTACGCGAATCTTGATGACACTCGCGAATTAAAGCACGTGTTACTAATCGTACTTGGATATGTATTAAAAACATTTGAAGATCCTATCGCAAGTCAGGTTGGATTCTTTACGTTATTATTATTCTTAAACTCAAATCTCAGAAGCTCCAGCAAATTTGTTTTAGACATCTTGACTAACAAGGAAACCTTTCGAACCCGAACTCGCCGATTTCAATGATCTTGATATATGTTGTAGAACATCAAAAAATAAGAGACACGTATTTTTTTATCTGTGCTCTTAAGCCCGTTTAGGGGGTGAAATCTACCCTCAAAGTTCACTCTTAAAAAGACTTTTTTCGAAATATCTCTGCTTCTAATTGGTATTCCGCGACAGAACCAATTGGAAAATGCTCTTTGCGGCGAAGCGAAGCTACTAGACATTGTTATGGCCACGAGGGTTGCAACCCCTATTTTTTATACCGGAAAAACCACATTTTTCGAAGATATTTTCGTTATACTGGTTCGAATATTGACTTGAAAATTGAAAAATAAATCTTCTGGGCGGTGAAATGGAGTAAATAAGTTGACGTATTCAAGGATTTCGCGTTAACCACCCCTAAACACGGTTACTACCCCTTCAGACATTGGTCATCTGCAATAATGAAGAAAATGTTTTTCTCAAGAGAAATACGAATACGATATGAATTGAGATATCGAATATCTTATATTTAAAGTCATTCAACACGGGGCAATAATTTCATCATAAAATGGATCACCTTGGTTAGGACAAACTATAATTCGCGAGTGACTTTTCAATCCATCAATTCGTCTTTTCGTCCGATAATTTTTTACGATACTGTTTATCACCGATTATTCGTTTCGTAACTCATCGGTCGGGTATATATGTCGTGAAACTCCATGCTCGGGAATAAGTGTAGTCTTTTAGAAGCATTGAGTGGGTTTGTTCCTCCATCCGGACTCAACAATGAGAATCAATCCTTTGACTGTTATACATTTATTATCCGCGTTTTTTCAAAATATTCAAATACAAGATGGAACGGCCAATCATAGAGAAATGGAGTTAGCAGAATCGATTAAAGATATACTGATAAGTGCCACAAATGATTTCAATGACGTAGATATGATTATTGGAGAGACATTACATTTTCAAGAACAGTACAAAGATCACGCAGCAAAAATAGTTGAAGATACAATACAGCATCATTTTCCTGATCCTGTTAAAGCACCAACAAATCATTATACAGAATGCTGTTCGTGGTAATCAAGAAGTTATCAACTTCGGAAAATCGTGTTTATATTATGTACATATAAAAATATTCAAAATATTCGAAATCAATTTGGTTTTTTCAAAGTAAAGTGCTCACAGGTCTGATTTTTGATTTTTTATTTCAACAATCATGGAAATCAGGTTCAGCTGCATATGTATTGACCCAGAAAACTTCAATACAAAAAACTAGAACTAATTCTATAGCGGATGAATATTTTTCAAATTCTCAATTTAAAGTGTATTATTCTATAAATTCATGACAATAATGGTAATCTTCATAGAAATGTTTGAAACATAATGATTTCTGACACCAGCCGCATCGTATCATAGCAATATCATAGCCGCGGAATACCAATTGGAAGCAGAGATATATCGGAAAAAGACTTTTGAAGAGTGAACTTTGAGGGTAGATTTCACGCCATAGACGTGCTTAAGAGCACATATAACAAAACACGTGTCTGTCAAAACATATCTAATTCGTATTTCTCTTGAGAAAAACATTTTCTTCATTATTGCAGATGACCAATGTCTGAAGGGGTAGTAACCGTGTTTGGGGATGCTTAACGCGGAATCCTTGGATACGTCAACTTATTTACTCCATTTCACCGCCCAGAATATTTATTTTTCAATTTTCAAGTCAATATTCGAATCAGTACAACGAAAATATCTTCGAAAAATGTGGTTTTTCCGGTATAAAAAATAGGGGTTGCAACCCTCGTGGCCATAACAATGTCTAGTAGCTTCGCGTTGCCGCAAAGAGCATTTTCCAATTGGTTCTGTCGCCGAATACCAATTAGAAGCAGAGATATTTCGAAAAAAGACTTTTTAAGAGTGAACTTTGAGGGTAGATTTCACCCCCTAAACGGGCTTAAGGATGATTTGTCGGTATTTTAAAAATGATGAAAATGTTTTGAAAAAAATATATACTATTCTGACAAGTCTACTGAAGCTTTAAAAAAATTGGGAATTTTTCACAAGCCCGTTAAAAAGTTATAACATTTATTAGTTGCAACACATTAACACATGGTTAAATGGAAAACGCGTTATCAGACATATTCAAATGAAAAAAAAGTTATGAAATTGTGATGTGAGAAATTTAAAACTTTTCAAATCAATAGATTAAATATCCAAGAAACATATAAGCGATTAATAATTGGTAATTTCAATATTGTTTATAGAGAAAAATAATAAAAATTAGTGGTATTTACCATATTATTGAATAAGCCGTGTGAATTACAAGGGAAACGTGACAACATCGCAAACATCATAAGAAAACAAACAGTCACAAACAAAAGTTGTTTTCCATTTTTCCTTAATATTGAAATTTTTATGTTAATATTATTAAAATTATCAGTCTATTTTATTTTTTTATAAAGTTAATATCAAAATTAACATTATAAAAACAAAATTTTTTGATTTAAATCATTCATTTTAACATATATTTAAAGATATGAGTTGGGTGAAAATGTCATTAACTTTTGTTTCCGATTGTACCGACAAATCATCCTTAAGAGCACATATAAAAAAATACGTGTCTCCTATTTCTCGATGTTCTATAACATATATCAAGATCATCGAAATCGGCGAGTTCGGGTTCGAAAGGTTTCCTTGTAAGTACCGAAAATTTTCAACGAACCCTAGACAGATCGCACTTATACTTCAAGCAGTCCATATTTATACTGCCGCAATACTTCACCTACTTATAGGCTTCCTTTTGCTGAGATCAGCAAATGTACATGAGTTCTTTGAGAAAGCAGAAAAACGAAAATAAGGAGAAGCATGCGAAGAAGAAGAAAACATGTTCATTGTATGATCTAGAAATAGCCGGTTAATCGTAAGTTCGAATTTTTTTGCTTTCGTTATCGCGAGTGTAATTGTTGCGAAACCTGGATTGAAATTATAAACGTGTCCGCAGGGGAGTTGTATTTTTCGAAACATTCGCCACGATAATTCCAGAACTAGTTATTCGATTTGAACCATCGACGTGTTATTGATTTCGTTTTACCATACTTTCCACGCGAAACGGATCACAAGTGTGCAAAACTACGCTCAAAATATGAAGTGCAAAATGATAATATGTCCGCCGGTAAAAGTTGTGACATCATAAAATCATACCAAATACGTTTATTGCAATGACATGTCGGATGCAAGTGGGTATGAAGTGAAATATTTGTTCAAGAGTATCGCGACCTACTCTCTATAAAATCCATTCTAATTACCGTCTGGGCGAGCCTCAATATGTATATGTTGTCAAGTGCAGATCTATGAAACAGTTATTCTTTACGTTTTTTGTTCCTAGATTGGTGTTACGTTCACGTAACTTTTACAAATAGTTCTCGCGCCTCACTCCATAAAATTTCGAAATTCAATATCCCTTCTAGCAAGCACCACTGCAGCGTATTGATTGCTGACGTCAGAAGCGTAAGAAACCGCTTATCGCATGGAACTTTCCATAAACCAAGCAATGGTAGAACATCCTCCCTTAGACTAGGATACGCCCCACCATGCACCTTTCGCCCTTGGTGAAAATCTTGCGATGAGCATCGCTGCTGCGTCCAGAATAATCTTGGTGGAGGGGATAGATTTATCGCTTTTTCGGGTATATATACGAGGCAAAAATCAGGCAAAGTCGTCATTCCATTTTGAGAGACTTCTCGAAAGGTTGGCCAATTCTATATTCTCTGAATCCTACTAAATCTCGAATGACAAGAATATTTTAAGTCTTTACTTTGAATTATTCTACAAATTCCAATTTAAAATCACGAACTCGAATATTATTATAATCCTAGAGACTCTGAATCACGAAGCCTGAAATCCGACTCGTATCTAAGATTTTTCTCATCAAATTAATTGATATTTCATTTTTGTACGCAACTCGCATTTAACTAAAATACAAATAACATTGTTCTCAATTTGAATTGTACTTAGCAAACCTATTAACATCGCCAAGCAATCTCAAATCAATCCTTACCTATGTTCGTACCAGCGTATAACTCGCTCCGCCGGACTGTGCCGCATACTCAACAAGAGTATTACCAATTCACATTATTCCTCACCTACGTTCGTGCCAACGTATAACTCGCTCCGCCGGACTGTGCCGCATACTCAACAAGAGTATTACCAAATCACTTTAATCCTCACCAACGTTCGTGCCAGCGTATAACTCGCTCCGCCGGACTGTGCCGCATACTCAACAAGAGTATTACCAAATCACTTTAATCCTCACCAACGTTCGTGCCAGCGTATAACTCGCTCCGACGGACTGTGCCGCATACTCAACAAGAGTATTACCAATTCACATTATTCCTCACCTACGTTCGTGCCAACGTATAACTCGCTCCGCCGGACTGTGCCGCATACTCAACAAGAGTATTACCAAATCACTTTAATCCTCACCAACGTTCGTGCCAGCGTATAACTCGCTCCGCCGGACTGTGCCGCATACTCAACAAGAGTATTACCAAATCACTTTAATCCTCACCAACGTTCGTGCCAGCGTATAACTCGCTCCGACGGACTGTGCCGCATACTCAACGAGAGTATTACCAAATCCTATAACGTCATGGCTTTTCCATCATAACTCAACAGTAACGTAATTTCACCAAATAGTCTAATCTCTAGTGTATTATATATTTGAATTAGTAGTGTATACTTAGGGCATTGAAACTAACGATTGGCCAGACCTCGGTCCCCGGTGGAGAGGGCGGAAACGTCTTGCCCCAAAACAGAGGTCACATCAAAAGTGTTACGTGTCGTACGTCAGCTTCACAATCCTTGGATTTACAACGCTGTACGAATTCGCGGACGTAACATTGGTATGAAAATTTCACTTTTACCGTTATAAGTTCAGTTAGTACAAGATTTTCAAATAAATATAATGATTTTGATTCCTATATTGATTTGTTTCATTTCATTAATTCAATTGTCTTTTAATCTGCATCTGGCTTTCCTGATGTTTTTATGGCGTTCCGTTACCCATAGCGGATGCAGATTGGGCGTTTTTAAGTGAACGCAGCATCCCAATTAAGAGGGGATCCTGGGGATCTGCAATAATTAAGGATGTCTCTGATGAAAATTTTAAATACAAATTTTCAAATATTCTTCAGAACATTTGGCGACCATGACCAATTTTGATTAGACCAGATTCTGGCCAGACCTATCTCATTCTACTAGTAAGTTATAAAGATCGTTTTCTCTGAAAAACCTAGCTCGAGTGCATACAGCTACATTTCCTGATCATGTAGCACGGATTATTCATCTGCAGTCCACGTCATTCGCATTAATGTTGACTGCTTTCATAGAAGAACATAGTAACTAACATGTCGTGTGAAAGCAGTTGCCAGCGATTCGTATTGCGTTAGTTGCAGATGAATAGTCTACGCTACACGATTAGTAAATGTAGTGCGCGTGCATTCGAATGTGGTTTCCCGAAAGAAACGCTCGATATAATGCATGCAACATGACGTGCCGTTGTAGCAAGGCCTTTGAATGTGTAACATTTATATTGGAGAAAAATACAAAAACCTATGGCCAGTCACTGTCCTGAAATCAGGAAAGTCGGACCTTGCTGAATCGTGTGGTGATATCGAAAAATCCTTTCAAGAATTGCATACTTGGTGGACACATTCCTTTCTACCACTCCGCATCCATTTACTTATGCTATATTATGAATCATTGAACATTTTTGTAGACGAACGCAACCCCATTGATAATTACGAATTATTGTATAGTACAATATTTAATTACATGAACAAGTTTCAAAATCATCAATTTAGTAGACATTTAACGTTTGGATTTTGCTAAAAATTAAAGGCTCGTATGCAATAAGGGTCTCAGCGCTCGGAATCACGTGGAACCACTGAAATGAGACGCCCGGATCACCAAATTAACGATGCGGAGGAAATGACTCTGAAAAAAATACCATCGTTTACCTACGTAAAAATAGAAACTTTTTCGTATTCATACTTTTCCAATAGAATCTTTAGTTCGAGAGATGAAAATTGAAAACTTGATAATTGTTGAACGCATTTTTGATACTTTTTAAAACATATATCGCCTTAACTGCGTTATGTTTGATCGACTCTTCCTGAAATGTTTTTTACAAGAGTAATGTAGTCTAGCGCTGATGACGGTTGCATAAAAAGCTCAATTTTCCATAAATGCAATTGATTATTTGATTGCAAATTAGCGGCGCACGACTTACTGATCTACATAAGTTCAAAGACAAAAAGAGTCTTGCAAACTTTTGACTACAAATAACTGTCAGCGAGACATTTATTTCTTGACGATCAAAGAAGTTTTTCTCAAGGTTTCAGATCGATTTGATGAAAATTGATTAAAATACACCGTTTTAAACAAAGCCTCACGCTCCCAGGTACATCCGCGCCTTGACGCATGGAATGTTAAGTGGAACGCGACATAGCATTTGACAGCTTTTTTTCAGTACTACTGAATAAAAATATAACAGACGGGATCAATTGTTATTAAACTATGTGAAGTAATTTTACGCGATGGTATTTTCTAAAAATCATTTCCTTCGCATTATTAATTTAATCATATGGCTATCTCATTCCAGTGGTTCCGCGTCATTCCTAGCGCTGGAGGCCCTGATTGCATACGGGCCTTCAATTCAAGTTTGCGAGCTCTATGTATACTATAGTATATACTTATACAACGGATTCATGGGTAGTACTCCTGTTGTTGTATTAAATATTGAAAAATTGCGTATACTCAATTAAATGGTTCCAAATGATCTAGCTTATGTTGTCGCTGAAGAATTTTCATGTACAATAACGGACTCGAATGCTGATTAAAACCTACTCTTTTTGAAAATAAAACTTCCAGTTTCCAATATCATGTCTTGATGCGTTTGAATCAGAATACTCACTTCTCTAGATATCAAAAATGCTGCGAATCATTACTCACGAAACTCATACATCGACGCTCTGTACGAAGAATAGCACCATTGAGTCGAAGACGAAAACAAGTAGCATGCGACGCTTCCAGCAAAGTGTAGCACGGTTCATAACCCTGTAACAAAAAGAAACAACATTCACAGAGTGCTAACAAAGAGTAGCAGCTTTCATGACGCCGAGCGAAAAGTAACACCACTTGTCGAGCGCTGGTGAAGAATAGCATTTAGTCGCTAAGGCTCAACGAAAAGTAGCATAACTCCCCGATCGCTTGACGAAAAGAGGCACCACTCGCCGAGCACTGGCGAAAAGCAGCACGCCTAGCAGAGTGTTAATAGTAGAAGGCCATATCGGGGATTTCGGTATTCACTCAAACGCGGCAGAATAATACATAGGAGGATGCCTCGCACCCTGCTGAATACCTACACCATAATAATACTGACGCGCTGGAGTATTTCTGACTATCGTTTTTTTTCCAATTCTGATCGACTGCCCCACACGCGCGGCTCTGTATACAGCGCTTATTTATTATATAAATACTCGAGCCCGTCAGTGTAAGTTACGGTGGGTTTATTACATGCTGAAAAGTGTACATTTCAATAGATTGACGTTCCGAGCGTGACATAAGGGAATGCGAGGGATTTTCTCAAACTAACGGTTCGAAAACAATTTTTTTGAAGTGAGAACTTCTTTACCGGCACCGCCTCGATTGGCAACGTATTTCGATGAACGTAGTACGTACACCTATCCGACAGCGCGCGAGAAGGGGAAGCCATAGGGACTCTATGAGGTCCTTATAAAGTTTCAATTTTTTGATAACGCCTCTTTGTTAACGCTCTCTTCCCACCCTATGTGCGTCCGAACTGGAGACATAGTATTACTGAAGGATGGTTATTTTGTAGTAACATCATTTTCTGTACCTTCAGTCTACCAAAATTTTGGTTTAAATCGTTGTATATAGTTTATATATGAAACCTCTGTTACGCTATGCCACGAACGCGGTTGTAAGGTCCAAGTTTCACGTCGTAATGTTCAGATCCGAGCGGTTGGATCTTGAAGTTGTAGAATAATATAGGTAGCAGCGCGACGACTCTCTGAGTCCTTTTAAGAAGTGACGGGTTCGGTGGTAAGTCGGACGAATGATTCGAGAGAAATACAGATGGTTTATTAAGACTTGGCCGTATCCCACGACCGAACAATAGGATATGAAGGTGACTCTCTACTCGTGTGACTCGATGATTGTTGAAAAGGTACAATATCTATTGATTGATAGACTATCTTTTAGGCAGTGACCGGTCTTAATGAATGTTAGTTAAACCGGTTCGGATGTTACAACATTAATTGTTACGACATGACTCCCGATGACTCTACTATGACCTCTGACGACTCTGCCCTGACTGTCTCCGAGGTGCTGTTGTGTAGCCCTCGACGGTCCGCGTAACAATTCCTAGCTCAAGAAAAAGGTCTTGTTGCGACGGCCGCAGAACGCTCTCCGGGAGTTCTCCGGGAGAATGAATTTTTTTCCACCGGGTCGTCCCCTTAAGTACATTTTTGTGGAGTCTGTAATTGTTGAAAGAAAAACCTGCAATTTCAAGCGGCTAGGGGGAGGTAAGTGCCGATTTTGCCGCCCCCCCCCTGCGGACTTTCTAGACTATACATCACCATGACAAATTTTTGTAAGATCTGGTTCAAGCACACACTTATGTTACTCATGTGTAATACGTGTTCGCAGCTTCTGCTTGACAAATTCCTATCTCTTTATTAATTTGGATGATGTTTGGGATAGCTGGTTCTATTTTGATTTTTGTTGTTCTAAAATTTGAAAAAAACATTAAAAAAAATGTTTGAGGCAGCCCGGCCACGCGGAAAAATAACGAAGGAAAACATTTAAAAAAATCTGATTTCGGATGAATTTCGAGCTCATTTTGGGTCATTCGAATACCGCAGTGCCGAATTTAAAGAATCCAAAAAAACCATCGAATAAAACAAAAACTGTGGAGGTACTGTCTGCGGCTGCATCACCACGTGGAAAAAATAGGGAGGAAAAACATTTTCGGAAATCTGCTTCCATAGGCGTTTCAGGCAGCTATTCGAAAACCACAGTGCCGATTCTCTGAGGTTGGAAAAAACCTTTGAAAAAAGAACTGCGGCGGTGATGTCTGCGGCAGCGCCGCCACGAGGAAAAGGTAGTAAGGAAAAATAATTTCGAAAATCTGCTTTCTCAGAAATTTTAGGCTCATTTCAGGCTATTTGAATTACACATTGTTAAATTTTGAAAGTTTGAAGAAAAGGCAGCAGTACTCGCCTAGGCAGCACATTTACCAAGATGGAATAAACACTTTGGAGGAATCAATTTGGACTGCAATGGGTATTTAGTGCTCTTATGTTGCTAAATGGTTGTCGCGATTCCGGTAGTGCTAGATTGAGGAGCTAGAACCGCCGTACTGAAAAAAGGGGTTATCGATTTCTGCATCGGACAGAAGTTCGGGCTTTTTCCGGGGTTGCGGTAACCGGGAGAAAAAGACAAAATCTGCATTCAATCTCGAAAAAGAACTAAATCAACATTTTTCTTTCAGTTCTGAGTAAAGCCCGGAAATCGTCGTTTGATATCTCAGAAGCCCGCAATTAGCCGTTCAATTTGAGCTATTCTTCGGGAATTCCGAACTGTTTTGAGATTTGCAACTTTCAAGTATTTGTCACAAGAAAAGCAGTTAATGGAGATGCTATACTTGTCCGAATGGAGGGGTCATACTATTCTATTATGGGTGAACGGATGGGACTCAAACTGTGCGGCGAATTATGCGTTCTCAAGAAATCATAAAAGGGTTTTGGGCTCGACTCGGAGTCGGAAGAAATAATATCGAATTAGTTTTTTTCTCGAAATTTGAGGCAGACTTTTTTCATTCGTTGACGATTTTTGAAACCTCATAAAAGCCCGAACTCCTGTCCGAAGCAAAATTCGATAACACTTTTCTCCATCGCGGCGATTCTAGCTTCTTCTCGATCTAGCACTGCCGCAAATTTTTGTCGAAAATGACGGAGCCCAGAAATCGGAATCGCGGCAACAGATTAGCAACTGGAAAGCGCTGAATCCCCGTTTGAGTCCAAATTATTTTTTTCCAAGTGTTTATTTCAACTTGGTAGACGCGCTGCCGCGGACAGTTTTTTTTTCGAAGGTTTTTTAAAACTCTGAAAATTCGGCACTGTGGTATTTCAATGGACTTTGATGAGCATGGAATTCCTGGAAAATCCGATTTTTTAACATGTTTTTCCCTAGTACTTTTTCCATATGGCGGTGCTGCCGCAGACAGTACCGCCACACTTTGTGTTTGCAATGGTTTTTTCCAACCTCAAAGAATCGGCACTGTGGTATTTGAATGACCAAAAATGAGCCTGAAAATATACCATCTTTTTGGAGTGAATCACCGTTGAGAAAGTTCAATTATCTCAAAAACTCGCCTGAACTGGTATTTTCCCGTTTTTTTCGCATCTGACACTACTGTACGTCGTGCCTTAGTCTCCCCGACAAGTTTTTGATACTTCGATAGACTTCTATGGATTTCTATAGAATTTCTGTATAAATCGTACTTAAATTATGAAGGTGTTATGATATCGTGCGAATTTATTTATTCGATCATCATACTGTAACACAAAGTTGCTACAAGCCTCCCCCAGCGTCAGCCCGGGTTCCGCCACTCACTCGCGACACCCCTACACAGCTAGTACCCGATTAGAATGAGCTCCCTCCCCCCCCCTCCCCCCCTCTTCAACCTTCCCTTCCCACCGTATACCTGTACAGCGAAACCCGAGTCCGCCGCAGCCATCGCCGTCGCCAGCCGCCACAGCCGTCGCCAGCCGCAGCTGCCGTCACCAGCCAAGCCGGCCCGTGGCCCGTCACCCGCCACCTGCCTAGGAACCCAGCACGGTCGGGAGAGCACAGCTTGAGGCTCGGAAGCCGAGGAAGCGCGGGCGACAGGGGGAAGTGACCGTTCGCCCTGCGGAGTCATCCGATGCCCGTACGGCAGCACACCAGCGCGTCAACTAACCCGCTCGTCCAGCAGGACGGCGTTACAACTGTCCACCACGCCGCCGCAACGAGCACGCCCGAAGCTCGTTGCGACAAACACACCAAAACCCTACACCCGTCGCTATCAAAGGACCTCCGGCCAAACCTCGGCTGCTGCCGATTCGTCCCCGATGCCGACGCACCAACGTTCCCAGCTGACTACCGAAACAAAACCCAGCCCGACAACAGCGCCACGGACCCACCAATCGCAGCCCCAGAATCCGTGACGACCACCGACAAGCCCCCGAAAGAGACAACGGCACGGCGGACCATCGGCCTCAAACCGACTGCGTAGACATTAACAAGCGAGATCGTTATTTGTACCTACCTGTAAGTGTGCGAGTGTGTTAAGCGACTTCCGGATAAGCGGTACACTGTTTGAGTGAGTCTCCCGGTCATTATCTTCACCCTCCCCCGAACGTTATTAACCCCGTTATTCTACCCGAAAGATCCGTAATTAGGCTGAGTACTTTCCAAGCCAATCCCTCTGACTGCCGGCCATATTGATTACCGGTGTTCCGTGGCGTGGCGAGTGGCGATAGCGTAGTTTTGAGCTCGGTTTGCATTTTTACCCGCCAATCGCCCTCCCTCTTCCCTCACCCACTACCCTCCCCCCCAATAGCTACCCTCGATTTCCCGGCTCAGACGTGCCAAGGCTGATTCGTAGAGCCGATAGCGCAGAGACCGATCCCCACTCCCTCCCTGTTCGAGTCTCCCCTGCTCCCGCGTGAGCCAACGGTTCCCTGCCTGCCGATCTTCCGATCCCGTGACCCTATGACACGTGAGGGTATCCCGGTGCTATGCCAAAACGTAGCTGGCGCCCAAAATGACCCTTCACCCCGTCGTTCGCCCCTCCCCCCCTTTTATCTGACCCTCCCCCCTCTAACCCCTCTTCCCCAATCTTTCTCCTCTTTCTTGATTAGATTTAATTGCGCTCCTGTTTTTTATGTTTCGTCGTAATTCATTGTCATTGATTTCCCAGTTTATCAAACCCGCGTTCCTCACTGTCTTCGCCCGACCCCCCCCCCCCTCCCGTTCATCCTTCCCCCCCCCCCCCACATTTTGCTTTCAACGTAACCGTGCTCGGCGTGACCCTCCCGCCCTTGAAGCTGGTAAGAGGAAACGGTTACAAAATTTGGCGCCCAACGTCGGGCCCTGCCTGAAAACAACTTTGACGCGGTCCGGTTGTTCCCGCGTAAGTGCTCGCCTCAGCCCAGAAACACCCCCCCCCCCCCGCATGCTTTGACATTCGCCGTTTCGCCGCTTCGCTGCGCCAACACCGCCTGCTCACGCGTGCCTTGTATTTTTCTCCGATTGGTCACCGGTGTTGTTGTTATATTATAGCTGTGATTGTCCCTCCCCAGTTGCTCGCCGTGAACTCACCATTGACAACACGGCCCCAACATCACACCGACACGCTACCCCCAGCCTCCGCCCCCCCCCCCCACCCCCTGGTCCCCTCATTCTCTTTTCCGTCAGCCGAAGCCAGAGTCCGCGCGATATCGACACCGACAGGCGAGATGTCGACCGCCACCGCCGATCGCCCCCGGATAATAACCTTGCGCGAACCCGTCGTCGCGACCGGGCTCCCGATGACGACGACGACTACTACAGCCAGTGTCGTCACCTCCCCAACGACCCGACCGGCCACCAGCATCCCGTCCTCCATGATCGCTCCCCCCCCCCCCCTCCAATCCCCCCCGGCAGCCTATTGCCCGCGAGGTCGCGGATCACATGAGCAGCACCCATCAATACCTGAAACACCTCGCCATTGTAGACCCCGTGGACTTCATCACTCCGTGGACATCGAGCCGATACATGCGGCTCGATGCCCCCTGACGCGACGAACAACAGTAATGGACCAAGAATCCGTAAGCTTCGATACGTCCGACGACCTATTCTCGAACGACGACGTTCCCAACATCCCCCACGCCCCCCTGGAACCACATCGCCCTCCCCCCCACCGTAACGTTCGTTGACCCCCCCGGCAACCCGCCCCCGTGTCCCGACCCGCATTTCCCAGTCAGCCCCATCGAGCCCCCCCCCCTTTTTTTTTTTTTTATAGTGGAGAAATCCTGCATGGATACCGCAAATTGTAGGGAGACAACCCGCCGCATGCCAGACTCTTACTGACTAAAACTCCACTTCCACTCACACCACCGTCCCCCTGTGTTCGCTTTCACATTCTAACAGGTGGGGACGGTGGTGGGCCCGAGGCTCTTCTCGTGGCCGAGCGCGCGCGCACGCTCAGCCCCAGACCAGTGGCAGGGAGAGAGCCGGGTCAGCCCTCCCCCTGTTCGCGCCGCCCATTTTTGACCGGGCGATCAGCTCCCCCTGATCACCCGGTGGGCCGGGCTACGGAGGCCGCCTGGCGTCGGCAATCGCCCTGCGGTGGCCTCCGCGGCCCACTCTCCGGCCGCGGAGAAGGGCGTGAATCTCACGCTCCCTCTCCGCGGCCTCCTTGGCGCTCATGACCTTCTCCGCGAAGGTCACGAGCGCCCTCCAGGCCTCCCCGCTGTCGACGATGCGCCTCAGCACCGCCGACAGCGAGAGGTCCGCGCCTACGACCGCCGCAAGGTCGCGCCTCGCGTCCGCCCAGGAAGAGCACTCCGCCAACGTGTGGTGCGCCGTATCACTGTCGCAGGGACAGTGATGGCACCTGGCGGAGGGCTCCCTGCTGATGACCTTCCACAGGTACCTGCCGAAGCAGCCATGCCCCGACAGGACCTGTGTCAGGTGGAAGGAGAGGCCACCGTGACTTCTGGAGAGCCAGCCCTCGAGCACGGGAAGCACGGCGCTAATAAAACCAGCGCGGGCCCTCGTGCCCTCGAGTCTGGCCCTCCATTCGGCCGTCGCCTCTTGCGAGGCGATCTCCCTCCATTCCCGGACAAGACGCGAGCAGGGGTGGAGCCCCCGCTCCCGCTGGGCCCTCCGCCGCTCGTAAACGGCGGCGAGGGCCTGGGCCTCTATCTCCCAGGGCACAGAACCCGCTAGGACGCATGCAGCGTCCGTCGCGATGGTCCTGTACCCCCTGGCGACTCTCACGCACACCACTCTCTGAACACGCCTCAAGAGAGTTGTGCTGGTGCGCGTGAGGTCGCCGGCCCACACGGGAGCGCCGTACGTGGCCATGGACTTAATCACGCCCACGTACAGTCTCCTGCAGCTGGTACCCGGCCCGCCCATGTTTGGCATGAGATGGGACAGGGCTCCAGCCGCCCCCATCAGACGGGGCACGAGCGCGGTGAAGTGTTCGGTGAACCTCCACCCCCCGTCGAGCGTGAGGCCTAGATACCTCATCGTCCGCTCGACGGGGATGCCCGTGCCGCACACCCATAGCAGAGAGCCACGGGGCTGCGCTCGACGGCGGCCATAAAACGATATGGCCGCCGTTTTCTCGAGCGCGACTTCGAGCCCCAGCTCCCTGATCCGGGTGATCGTCTGTTCGACCGCGGCGGTCGCGAGCTCGCTGGCCTCCTGCCAGCTCGCCCCCTCTGCGATGACCAGGGTGTCGTCGGCGTAGCAGACGAGCTGGGCCCCTGCGGGCAGATCCCCGCGTAGGACCCAGTCGTAGCCAACGTTCCACAGTACGGGGCCCAGAACGGACCCCTGTGGAACGCCGCACGACAGCACCCTGGTCAGCGCGCCCTCCCTCGTCGGCGCCTCTACGGTGCGACCCCTCAGGTTACTACGCACCACGCGTTGCAGGTACCCTGGCACTCTGTGGTACCGGAGGCCCCCGAGGATGCTTTCCCAGGGGAGGGTGTTGAACGCGTTCGCGATGTCTAGCGACACCGCGACCGCGAACCGTCCCCTGCCCGCCGCATCCTCGGTTATGCCGCGGACGCGCCTAATCGCATCCACAGTGGACCGGCCCGATCTGAAACCATATTGGTTATCAGATATATTTGGACCGGCCGCACTGAGGTGCTCATCGACGCGCGCCGCGATAACCCCTTCCAGCAGCTTACCGGCCTCGTCCAGCAGGACGAGGGGGCGGTAAGCCGCGGGGTTCTCCGCTGGCTTCCCCTCCTTGTGGATGAGGACCAAGTGGCCTCGTTTCCACAATTCGGGGAAGCTTCCCTTCCGGAGGCAGGCGGTGAACACCTGCCTCATGGGAGCGGAGAGGGCCTCCCGTGCCAGGGTAATAACCCTGTTCGGCACCCCGTCCGGCCCCGGGGCTGTGTTTTTCTTGCCCCGGCGCCGGACCACGGCAGAAAGCTCGGCATCGGAGACTGCCTGCGGAGGCTCGTCTTCCTCTGTAGGCCCCTCCGCCGCCGCCAGCCATGCTGCCTCGATGGGCAGCAGGGCAGCGTCGCGGGCGGGGAGGAGCCTCTCTACCACTTCGCCGAGGAACTGAGGCGGCAGCGTTTCTGTCAGCGGTTTCGCCTGACAGCGCAGCCGCCCCCTGACGAGCTTGTAGGGCTTCCCCCATGGGTCGTCCCGCAGGCTCGCCAGTAATTCGCCGCGGGCCAAGTCCTTCGCCTTCGCTATCGCTAGCTTGAGCTCGGACTTGGCCGCGCGGTATACCTCGGCGCAGTGCTCCTCCGCAGCGTTGGGGGTTTGCTCGCCCCGACGTCGTCTCCGATGCCGCTGGTGAGAGTGACGGTGGCGGGCCCGTTTGCATCGGGCCCGCAAATTCGCTATGCCGTCACTCCACCAGTACACTTGCCTTCTGCCGCCGGCATTGGGGCCCTGGCGTGGCATCGACGCATCACAGATGCGCCTCAGCGCCACGCCGAGGAGTCCCGCGGCGGCATCGACGTTCACCTCGTCATCGATGCCGCCTTCTTCTTGCCGTGGGGGTGCCGAAGTCGCCCAGGCCTGGACTATGGCGGCCTCTTTCAGCCGCTCTTCGTCCAGCTTCCTGAGCGACCAGCGCGGACCTCGTCTAAGGGTCGCAGGATCCCGCAGGATCCGGACCGCCCCGACAGGGGAGACGCTGAACCTGATGTACAGGTGATCAGACAGCGTCTCCGCACTGTCCACGTGCCAATTCTGCACTCGGGCAGCCACCAGGGGTGTCGCGAGGGACAGGTCCACTATGGACTCGCCCTGCGGCCTGACGCAAGTACTCGCGTTTCCGCGATTGAGAAGCGTCAGGCCACAGGCCGAGATCCAGTCCTCCAGGACCCGTCCCCGCGCACATGTCGCAGGGTCTCCCCAAAGGGCCGACTTCGCGTTGAAGTCGCCGAGGAGCATGATGCCCCCCGAACGACCCCGCCGCAGTACGTCAGCCAACCCCTCGAGGAAGTCCTCGAACGCGGCGAGCGGCCTGTTCGGTGAGAAGTAGACTCCCACCACGAACAGGCCGCCCACCATGGCTCCCACATAGCCTCTACCCCTGGTGACGCCCATCAATGGGGCGGTCCCCGCAGAAGCGCCGACGATCAGCGCGACCGAGCCGTCCCCGTCCCCCACCCAGATGCTTCTGGGCTGGACGAAGTACGGCTCGGCCACCACTGCGACTCCTATCGACCACTCCGCCATCGCCTGGAGGAGGAGGTCCTGGGCTCTGGCGGAGTGATTGATATTGGCCTGGAGGACGTCGAGCATCATTCCGGATGCTCGACGACCTCCATGCTCACGCTCGGAGGGTCAGGCGCCGTCGTCGCGGCGCCCGCCCCTCCGTTGACGGCCCCGGTGATCGGGGCCGTGCGGGCGGCCTTCTTTCTCTTCTTCCGCCTTCTTTTTCCCCCCGAAGGAGCGGCGACGGGGCAGCGGCCCAGGCGGTGGGCATCGCCCCTACCGGCCGCCGCGCATATCGCGCAGCGGACAGCAGGGGCACCGCAGTCCTGCGCCCTGTGGCCGGGCTCGCTGCAGCGGAAACAGAGGCCACCTCTGTCGGTTCCGCCGCAGGAGGCCGCCACGTGCCCAGAGCCCAGGCACCGGAAGCACGCCTGAGCCCTGGGCGGCAACAACCTGGCCCTGACCGCGGACCATCCGATCCGGAGCGACCGCCCCGCAGCGAGCAGCTTCCTGGCCGCTGTCGCGGGACAGCCGACCCAGGCGGACGATTGTCCCCTGGCCCCCCCGATTTTGGGTGTTCCGGACCGCACCTGGTCCAGGGGGCACCCACCCACTCTAGAGACCATCTCGGCCACCTCCACGGCCGAAATGGTCTCATCGAGCTGTGTGAGCATCAGCTCGGCGCGTTTAGCAGGCCGGCTAATGCTCACCAGGTCCTGGCCGAGCGCGGCTCGCAGCTCGTCTGCAAGCTTGTCGGCCAGGGCCTCCCTTTCGGTGCCCCCGACCTCGAGCAGCCTGGCCCCCGTTGCCGCCTGGCGCAGGACGACGCCGCCGATGCCCAGCCCCGGCAAGTCCACCTTCCTCCTCGCCTCCGCCAGGACAGAGGCGTACGTGACGCCCCTGTCCATAGCAGGCGGCAGCAGCTTGATCGCTACCACCGCTGTGCTCGGCGGGCGAAGGGAGGAGGCGGGGGGGGCGCGCGCCCGCCCTTTTTTTCTGCTGCCCCGACCCGCAGGCTGGGCCGCCCGGACGGACGGCGTCGCCGCTGGTCTTTGCGTGGCCTGTTGGCGGCGAGCCTTGCGGCCCACCACCGCAGCCCACGTTTCGCCGACCGGGGCAGGGGGCGCCGCGTCGCGTGAGCCCCCGGGCAGGTCGCGACACGGGGCCTGCGTGCTTCGCTGGGTCCCCGGCCCAGGCGGCGGCCGCTCTGGAACCTCTACCCGCACATTTTCCCCGGCCATGATGTCCTGGCCGAGGACGTGCAGGGGAGGCCGGACCCTCGGCTGCGGCAGCAGCCGGGCCTCCAGAGCGGCGAATCGCCTTGCCATCACCGCCTCCACCCTGGCCATGATGGCGTCTGCCAGCGCCTCTGGTTTAGCGGGCGGCGCCGACGCCTTGGGAGGGGCCCTCGGTGGGTCCGGCTTCGGGCGCGGCTGGCCTTTTTCCAGCAGGGACAGCTTCCTTCGCAGGTCACGAATCTCGCGGCCTTGCTCGGCAAGCTTGTCCCTGAGGACGCGGTTCTGCTCCGCGAGCTGAACCACGTCCTCCGCACCCGTTCGCGCGATGAGGACCAAAGTCAGCTGCCGAATGTTATCGGCAGCCTCCTTCAGCCCCCGCACGAAACCGCCCTTGAGGTTGCCGGACTTGGCGGCAACCGTCTCCACCGCGGCGACGCTGGCCAGGACGCTGTCCCGAATCGTGGGGCAAATTTCCTCCACGAATTCGGTGTCCCCCAGCTCCGCGGCACCAAGAGCCAAGTCGCGCATCTCGCGCGACTCCTCCCCCAGCTTCTGGACGGCCTCCAGGGCCTCGGCCTCCAGCTCCCCCTTCATCAGCCGAGACCCGGCTGAGCGAGAGCGTGAAGGGCCAGCCGCGTCGCTGGTGCCAGCAAGAGCCTTCTTGCTGGCACTACGCGTTACCATGGCCCGCCCCCCTCGCCGCTCGGCGTCGGACGCATCGTCGGAGCTGACGATCAGCGGTGCCGCCTTCCTTTTACGGAAGGCCGGGCACGGCTTCTCGTTCGCTTCCTCCCGCCCCTCCTGGACTCTCCCGTCATCCGTTTCCTGTTTATGCCTACCGTCGTCTTTTTTTAGTCCGTCCGTTGTCTTTCCATCCATTTTTGTTCCCACGATAGCCTAAGAAATGGTCGTCCGCCCCCGCAGAGCCTGGATGCGGGGGTAAGGCGACTAGGATTACAACGGAGTTGCGCCAGGTACTCCGAGGGAACCGTTCGAGACACCTTCACTCAGGTGCCATTCATCCCTTGGTACGGTATCTCACGCCGTGGATTGAGGGTTTATTTCGGGTTTTCCTTCCCTAGCTCCCATTTTCACCGGCGGGACGCCTCTCCGGGGTTTATTTCAGGTTTTCCTTCCCTAGCTATGGTCCGCGACAGCTTATCCGTCCGAAGGGTGTGCCGTTCGGCCACAACCCCTGGCTTATTTCGCTGCTACCCTGTTTCCAGGGAGTTCCCCTATCCGCCACCCGGGGACGCGCCCGGTGCCCACAGCGATGGGCAATGATAAGACTCCGGGCAGCAATCCTGTCGCCAGGAAAGCCCCAGACTCCCATCCCCTTCCGGGCATCGAGCCCCCCTAATCACGACGCTACCTACCCCGCCAGCCCTCGCCCGAGCCTACGACCTCTCCCCGCCCCAACACCCCTAGCACCACAGCACCGGATTACGGCCCCCGACCCGTCCAAAGCGCACCCCCCTGCGCCACTTTCAATCGTTTCCGAGCTACCATCAGAACCAAAACTTTCGCGACACGCGGTGCGTCGACCAGTTCCGCAGAGGCGGGCCCAAGTTCGCCGGCAGACGGAAGGAGAATGGAGAAGGATTCCTCCTCCACCTGTACGAGTATTGAGATAGTCGCGGATACGGGGAGGAAGATTTGTGCGTCTCCGCCTTGAATCATTTACCCACGACGCCGTCGCCTGGCACTGCGTGGAGCGAGATTGTTCGACGATTTATGACAAATTCTGGCACCATTTCTGCGCCCGTTTCGGTCACAGCGACCTACAGGAACGATTGCGACGTGAGGTGCGATCGCGCACACAGGGACCTGACGAAGTCTATGGAGAGTACCTGACCAAGATGAGAACCTATTTCAACTACATTACCCCCCCCCCCCCCACCGATGTTCCTCGAAGCGCAGTTGGACCTGTGCTTCGACAACCTGCACCCTGACCTAGCCCTACACCTGCGATGAAACGAACTCGTAAATTTCATCGACTTCCAGCTGCAGGGTCGTGAGTGGAAACGATGCGCGAACGCGCGCGCTACTATTGACCTCCGCCCCCGGCTGCCCAGAGCGTTCTCCCCAACGCCGCGTACGTGCCCTACGGTAAGCCCCCCAAAGGAAAGGTAGTGGCCCTGAACACCATCCCCACCCCACAGAGAACCCCCGACTCGCCCCCACCCCCCACCGTGACCGAAACCCCCCCTGTGCCCCCCAGTTACTACCCTCCATCTCTCATGTCCGTGAACGTCTCCCGCCCCGCGTCGACCCCCAGTCCCAACCCCCGAGAGTCCCCAACAGTCCGGTGTCACGATTGTCGCCATCAGGGTCATGTATACCGTGACTGTCCCGCCCCCTTGGGATCTTTCGGTCGGATCTGTGGCATCCCCGCGTACGAAACGAACTCGTGCCCGGGCTGCCGCCGGCGCTGTGAGGGAAACTTCCCCGGGGAGGGGGGCGAATGACTTGCCCCCCCCCCCCCCCCCCCCCGGTGAATAACCCCGACGCCTAGGGGACGACAACCGCCACTATCTTCCCGTCAGCCTCCTGGGGCTTGCCTTCACCGCATTGGTGGACCCAGGTGCGACGCATTCGTACTTAGGAGCCGAGGTGGTTGGCGCGCTTGGGGTACGGTTGCAATCCTATACCGGAGGCGTCCGGGTAGCCAACAACACCCTCGTCCCCATATTAGGCACCCTCCCCGTCCTGTTTAACGTCGCCGTCACCCTAAGACGCCTCACGATGCGAGTAGCTCCCTTGGGGTACGAGTGGATCCTGGAAATCGATTTTTGCAAATTATTCGGGATTAGCATTAATTACCACGATAACACCTGGAGTGTCCCGGGATGTGCAGGCTGAAAATTCGCAAATGGACACTTTACCCCCCGCTGATTACCGCGTTCCCCGAATTCGCCGGCTTAGCCAAAATCCCCGTCGATATCACCCCCGCCTTCACTCTCTCCTTGACCGCCTGATCAAACCCAATCGCACTGGAATCCTGAGTGCCACCACCCTGGTCCATCATGCGATTGAATGGATGGTCACCCTCCGATACGCCAATGCCCCTGCACTATCTCCCCCCACCTTTTGCGCATCGCACAAGCGGAAGTCGATAAAATGACCCGCGAAAGAGTGATCGAACCCTCGCATAGTGGTTGGCTCAGTAACCCCGTCATAGTCCCCAAGCACAACGGGAAACACCGATTTTGCATCGACTACCGCGACCTGAATAAAGTCACCCGAAGGGACGCTTACCCCCTCCCCAACATGGACAGGATCCTGGATAGCCTCCGACGAGCCCGGTTCATTTCCAAATTAGATTTGATCCAAGCGTATTTCCAAGTCCCCCTCGACCCCCAGAGCCGCCTTCTCACCGCGTTTGCCGTCCCCGGAAGAGGATTGAACCAGTTCACCCGCATGTCCTTTGGACTAACAAACGCACCAGCGACATTTCAACGACTGATGGACCGACTATTTGACCCCGGGTGGGAACCGAATGTGTTTGCCTACCAGGACGACGTGATAATTGCCACAAAAGACGCGACCGAACACCTGACGTACCTTGACCGAGTTTTACGAGCCTTATTGCACGCCGGACTCGAGAGAAACCGCGAAAAAAGCGAATTCTTCCTCCCCGAGATGAAATACTTAGGATATGTTGTCACTAAGGACGGACTACAGACGGACCCCGACAAGATTGCCCCTATCCTGACCTACCCTCCCCCGACGAACCTGAAATAACTCCGCCGCTTCCTCGGAATGATAGGCTGGTACGCCCGATTCTTGGGGAATATCTCGGAACTAAAAATCCCTCTGGTTCGCGACTGGAAAAAAGCACCCAATGGGACTGGGGCGACGAACAGCAGACGGCGTTTGAAACCCTGCAACAATCCCTCACCTGAGCACCTGTTCTCGCTTGCCCCGATTTCAGTAAGCCCTTTACCATCCACACCGATGCCAGCGATGAGGCCATCGGTGCTGTGTTGACCCAGGAGTTTGACGATGCCGAACACCTGATTGTTTTCTGTTCCCGAGTCCTGTCCCGAGCTGAACGTAGGTACAGTGTCACGGAGAAGGAGTGCCTAGCGGTCCTGTGGGCTGCATGGAAATTGAAACCATACATCGAGGGCACTTCTTTCTGAGTGATCACTGACCACAGCAACCCGCGTTGGCTTCGGAGCCTCCGCGACCCCTCCGGAAGATTAGCCTGGTGGGCGCTATCCATGCAGGCCCTGAATGTGGAGATCGTCCACCGGAAGAGTGCCCTGAACGTCGTCCCTGATGCCCTTTCCCGGCGACGCCCTCGCCACCGTCGGTGACATCGTCAATCCCTGGTATCTCGAACGATTCGAGAAAATTCTCGAATCCCCCACCAAATACCCAGAGTAGAAAATCGAAGGAGTCCATCTGCACTACCACCGCCATCACCCGATAATCGACCCAGCCCTGACCGACCTGGACGCGTGGAAACTGGTCCTACCTCTTGACGCACGATAGGACGCCTTACGCGACGCACACGACCCCCCCCCCTTCCCCCCACCCAGGCAGGACACCTGGGAATCGAGAAGACGTACCACCGACGGACGCAAGACTTCTCCTGGCCTGGCATGTTTGCTGACGTAGCCCGCTTCGTAAAGCACTGTCGAACCTGCCAGTTGAATAAGATCTCCCAAGCCCTCCCTGGAGGACTGATACGGGAACGGACGGCTGAGGGTCCGTGGATCGTCGTTTCCACGGACGTCATGACTTCCTTTCCCCCCAGCATGAACCGCAACAAGTACGTGGTGGTGTTCCGGGACCTATTCACGAAGCACGTGGAAGCAAAGAGCTTGCGCACCGCCACCGGCCCGACCATTATTAACGTTCTGGAATTCCTCGTCCTCAACCGCTGGGGATGCCCTCGATTCCTGCTGACGGACAACGGCACGGAGTTCGTCAACCGTCATATGATTGCCCAGCTGTCCCATAACGGTATCCGTCAAACCACCATTCCCCTCTACCACGCCCAAGCCAGCCCGGTAGACTGCGTGAACCGTCGGTGATAATCAGTGATAAACAGTGGAACAATCATCTCCCCGAACTCTGCTTCGCGATCAATACCGCCGTCCAATCCTCCACCCAAGTCTCCCCCGCGTTCCTGAACTTCGGACGAAACCCGCGCCCCGCGAAAAGTATTCGAAACGAGACCCCTTTCCACGACGTGATTGGCAGAACCGATCCAGAGGTCTGGAAAAACGGATGACGCGACTCCCCCTTTTGAACGACTGGGTTAAACGTGACCTGTCCCAGGCATTTCGACGACAGGCGAAATATTACAACGACGGACGGAAAGACAGACACTTCTAAGTGGGGGACTTGGTGTTGCGCAGGAGTCGCGTGTTATCCTCCGCGCCGCAGAATTTCTCCGCCAAGCTCGCCGCGAGATACTGAGGCCCCTACACCGTTCCCCGACAAATCTCCTCCATCGTCTACGAAATCCAAGTCCCGATGAAAAATAAGCAGCCCAAAGTCCATGTGAAAGACCTGAAATGGTATCGACTGTCCTTGGAAGACCCCGCACCCACCCCTTCGCCCCGCCGAAATCCCGAAGTACCGACTCACCTCGTGATGACCCCGAAAGGATTCCCGATAGCTCCGAGCCGCCTCCAGTATCTTCCGTAACCGGAATCGCGCTCCCAGCCACCCCCGTCGCCCAGGAAATCGAAAATCGCCCGACAATCACCCCACTGAGTACCTCGAGAATCTTCGCCCGCCGTCGCGGACGGCCAGGAGGACCCGCCGAACGACGCCCTGACCCAGACCCAAATCTATATGGATTCCGGAGAAGAGACTTAGACCCCCCCCCCCACGCTGATACATCCCCGCGATCCCTCGCGCGAAGGCAACTGCCTAAAAGACCCCGTACCCGTTACAAACGTCCGCCTTGAACACCCCCATAGGAACCCGAGACCAAACACGAAGGAATAATGAGAAGAGGAGGGCGCACATTGGGAAGGAGGGCTGCCTGGGAGGGAGTGAAGTACCTACCCGACCCCCCGTATGACGTCTCCCGTTTCACTCCAGCCCCCCCGAGCCCGCCTAGCCCAAGGCCCTTTCACCGTCTGACCGAGGAGGAGGTCAGCCGCATGATGCGGCGAGTCCTCCTCGCTCCCCCCCTCTCCTGCTACCCCCCCGGTCACACTCCCCGCCCCAAGCCAGACCCTGCTTTCCTCCACCTGGCCGGCCCTCTAATACCCCCCAGCCCCGACCAGATAGCCCCGCAGCCCCCTAGCAATCCCGGCCCTGATGGACCTCCACATCCCCCGCCTCCCATCCGACGTCGGACTAGCGATGCTGGAAGTGCGGCGCCCTCGGCCACCGGTCAGCGCGATGCCCGACCCGGTGGTGATTGAGCAAAGGACCGTCGACGACCCTGCACCGCCCCTGGCCACAAGTTAGCCTTTTTGTTCTTTTTTTTTCTTTCTCCCGCTCCTTTTTTTGTCTCTTTTCGTTTCGCCTTCCCATTCTCGTCAGTGAGATTAATAAAGTTTGGGTGATTCTAGCGAAAAATATGTTCGTGCCTGGCACTGCTTTATTTGCGGCCCTCTCTACATCGTGCCCCGATTCTCGACGAGCCCTTTCTCTCTTCCCCCCCCCCCTCCCCTTCCCCTCCACTCCAGAATAAATAATGCTGCTCAAGCTATCAGGAGAGTAGCTTTCGTTTGACCCGGGGGGAGTTTGTAACGAAAAGTTGCTACAAGCCTCCCCCAGCATCGGCCCGGGCACCGCCACTCGCTCGCGATATCTCTGCACAGCGAGTACACGATTAGGATGGGCTCGCGCTCCTTCCCCCCTCCTTACCGCCCTTTCCATCCCACCGTATGCCTGTATAGCGGAACCCGAGTCCACCGCAGCCGTCACCAGCCACTTGCCGTGGAACCCAGCAAGGTCGGGAGAGCATGGCCTGAGGCTTGCCAGCCAGGAAAACGCGGACGAGAGGGGAAAGTGACCGTACGCCCTGCGGAGTCGCCCAACGCCCGTACGCCAGCACGCCAGCCCGTCGACTAACCCGCTCGTCCAGCAAGACGGCGTTACAACTGTCCGCCACGCCGCCGCAACGATCATGCCAAAAGCGGCGAACACACCAAAACCCTGCATCATTCGCCATCTAAGGACCTCCGGCCAAACCTCGCCTGATGCCGATCCGTCTTCGATGCCGACGCACCGACCCTCACGGCCGTCTACCGAAATAAAACCCAGCCCGACAACAGCGCCACGGATCCACCAATCGCAGCCCCGGAATCCTTGACGATTACCGACAAGCCCCCGAAGGAGACGACGGCACGGTGGACCGGCAGCTTCGAGCCGACTGTCTAGGGGCTGAGACGTTTGAGAGTGCATGTGAGATGTGACCGAGAATTGTATTGTTGAGCGAACGGAATTGTGAGAGTGTTTGGGTTCAAGGACTACATCCCCTTGGAATAGCCGTTGCTTCTCTCGAGTGAGTCCACCCCTTTATCAATTTCATCCCTGATCATCATTTACCCCGTTATCTCCCTCATTCAGCTGTGTACTTTTCCCGCCAGTCCCCCTGACGGTAGCCATATTGCTCTTCGGTGTCCCGTGGCGTGGCGAGTGGCGATCCCGTAGTTTTAAGCTGAGTTTATTGCATTTTCACCCTTTGACCGCCCTCTCTCTTCCCTCACCCACTACCCTTCCCAAAAGCCACCCCCGATTTCCCGCCCCAGACGTGCTGGACTAATTGGTAGAGCCGATAGCGCAGAGACCGACTGCTCCCCTTGTTCGACTCCCCCCCCCCGCTCCCGCGTAAGCTAACGGTTCCCTGCCTGCCAATCTTTCGATCCCGTGTCCCTATGACACGCGAGAGTATCCCGGTGCGACGCCGAAACGTAGCCGGCGCCCGAATCGACCCTTTACCCTGTCGCCCGCCCCCTCTCTTATCTGACCCTTCCCCCTCTAAGCCCCCCCCCCCACCCCGATGTTTCTCTTCCCTCTTAATTCGGTTTAATTGCGCCCCTGTTCTTTAGTGTTTCGTCGTCATTCATTGTCATGAAATTCCCAATTTATCAAACCCGCGTTCTTCACTTACTTCCCCTCCTTTTCTTCCCCCTCACCGCCCGCCTTTTGCTTTCAGCCCAACCGTGCTCGACGTGACCCTCCTCCTTGAAACGGGTAAGGGAAGACGGTTACAATACATATTCTTTTTTTCTCGTCATCACTAATATTATTGCACTATATTATAACGATTGATATGATTGGTTAGTGTGTCAAACAAAAGCACGTTCATTGTATTTATAGTTGTGTAGGTAATGAAAATTTCTAAAAAAAATTGATTGATTCGTATAGTGCTGATGGCAAACAATATTGGCGAATAATGTTGTCCTTAATAAGTGTATAATGTTTTCTTGGCATAAGAATGTATTTTTTGTGGGTGACTATCACATTTATATAACTAGACGAAAGGTTTTTGCACCAGAGGTGCTTTTTATGGGGATATCACTACTTTTTGTAGAATTTGAATAATTACGTAAGTACAATTTTTTATTTGTTCATCAGTTATCAGTTACACTGATTATTAATAATTTCCATCGAAATGTAATAGTAATAAATTTATTGCACGTGCGTAAATAATCTTGAAAGTTGTTTCCGTTTGTGGCTAAATACATTAATTTGCAATCTGAATGTAATGCACTCTCTGTTATTGTAATGACTGTGATTGTCTGTATTGCCTGGTACAACTTCTCCTTCTCTACACTCTTTCACAGGATTCGCTAATAGATATTCTCGTGACTTAGCTACTTTAGTTGCTTCTGATTTGCGTCGAATCGTTTCAAAAATATTATTTATCTGCCGAATAATAATGGACAGATTATCGGAACAATTTTTTCATACAGAAAATCCTAACCGCAATCTAACCATAAAATCGTACTCCGCGCGCTTTGCCTACCTGTCAAAGCAGAAGACAACCAACGTAAACAAAGAACGGCGGAACGGCAGTGCCGTAAACGCCAAATTCGGGATCGGACCGATCCAACTGACCCGCATAACGAATACTCACGGTATAACTAAAGACTGTAGAAATCATTCAATTCAACCCTGTGTTGCCAAACACTTGTAGTTATCTCATAAAAAAAAATATCTTACCGTACCTCAAATGATCTTGTTCCGAATTATACGCACAATTACAACCAAAAATACATTGACACGATAAATCATACCCCAGATGATTGGTATGATACCGTACTGTAGTTGGTGAAAATAAAGAGCTAACCAAAGCGCCATCTGGCTACGTCCATACTTGGTAGGTCTCTTCTCTCTACCTAGCGAAAGCCACGCTATACTCGTTATACCCATAGGTTTTTTGCCACAGTGAGTGACGTCACTGACTGACGGAGACGACGAAAATGCAATCTCGTCGAAGACACGTATAAATTACTTGCATCGAAACCTTCGAATAATAATATCTCAGCTCTACGTCCACCGATTTGATCGCAATAAGGCTTAAATTAAAGCTCTCCTTTGCCACATCCTGCAATAGATATTACAATTCCGTATTTATAGTGAGACGGAAGAAATTAACGATCATAAATTTCCTCAACGGTCACTCAGTTGCCGTTCGGGTATACAAGACTCTGTCAGAGTCTCGCGCGGCGAGCGCGATTTTTTTTTTTATATATCTAGGCGCGAGACTCTACCGAGTCTCTTGATCCATGAATGGTATCTTGTCATCGCTGGAATCATTTTCCTTATTGAATTGTGGTGTGTCAATTTCTGAAACCTCAGGCGTTTAAATTTTCTCCTGGTCCGACTCACCTCCGCAGTCGCCACTGATGAATATTACTTGAGATTTTTCTCTTGAACTGTTGGTTCGTTCTTGTTCAACTCGATAAACTCTGTGTCTCGACTTATATTGACTGTTCATACAGCTCTATTCAGGAGTTTGTATGCTTTTGTCACGGTGCCATATCCCATCATAGTGCACTCTATTGCTTTTTTTATCAGAATTAGTCCCCCTCTGTTATGGTACATGGGCATAAGCCTTGCACCCAAATACCTTAAAATGCTCCACATCTGGTGTCGTCCCGCACTATAATTCATATGGAGTCTTCTGTCTTGATCTCGTCGCAGTTATGTTCTGAAGATAAGCGATTGTTACCACCGCTTCCCCTCCAATAGCAATTGGGTAGACGCCAATTAATCAGCATCATCTTTGCTGCTTCAATCAAGGCGCGGTTCTTGCGCTCCGCCATTCCATTCTGTTGCGGAGTATACGGTGCTGTCGTCTGATGCGTTATCCTTTGGTTTTTGAAATAATTGTTCGGCTCGTGACACATAAATTCGCCTCCACGATCTGATCTGAAATTCTTAGGTGTCTTGTTGAATTAAGTTTTCATATGCTCAACAAAATCTTCACTAATTTGAGCAGTCTCTGACTTTTTTCTCAATAAAAATACAAATGTGAATCTGCTGTCATCGTTTATCAATGTCATCATGTATTTTCTACCGTATGGTTTCACTTTGTTCAACGGGCCCGACGATCCGTGAGAATCACATCCATCAGTTTCTTTGTTAATGTTGACGATACTTTTGGGAATGACCTACGTGACAGCTTCCCCTAAATACGGCTCTCACAGATCTTCTAAATTCTACATTCTGTCATCTTTATCCCTATTATTAACCCGCTGCTCGACATCCCGATGCCCGAAGCGTTGATGCAAAATGTGTGTACAATTCTCTGAATGCACGATGCGGGCACTATAAGCACGATCTGCCTGTCTTAGTTCGTGCATTTGCCCTCTCAAATAACCTATTACACATTCACTCTGTTCTTTGCACACAGTCAGCTGTCTTTTACTAACTGTCACTTGAAATCCAGTTTGATCCAGAATTTTTACTGATATTAAACCACTATCAAAGGACGGGACGAACAAAACATCATTCAGTTCAATTGTTTTCTTCTCACCGTTACTAAGCTGGCATTCGATTACATCTGACCTGATGCCTATGACCTCACACGCACATT
>OZ018315.1:6649377-6805411 GCA_963969455.1 Arge pagana | reverse complement strand
CATCGTTTCACTTCTCTCATTATATTTCACCGTGTATCCCAAGTATCAGAATTTTTCACTTTCTCCATCCTTTTGCCTTTCTATTTTTGGTCCATCTTTTTTTCTCTTCCTTACTGTTTCCTGAACCTCATTACCTTTGACTTCACCACATTCACCACCAACCTTTTTCAGTCTATATATCTCCAGCTTCCTGATGATCACTTCGATTTCTTCCTTTTTTTCTATTAGCAGTGCCACATCGGCCGCATATTGAAGCGACCATACCTTGCTTCCCCCTAACTTTACTCGTCTTATCTTTCCCCCTTTTGCTAGCTCCTCTCCCGGATCTGCCACCAGCATTAATTACTCTTTCTGCCGGTCCCCTACTCCTTACCCTGTTCCTTGTCGCTTCATAAATTTCGTCTCACCTGACCCTCGAACCTTCCTTGATCCCTCCCTTGGCTAATGTGTTTCAGAAGACCTTCCTATCCACCGTGTCAAAAGCCGCCTTCAAGTCTACAAAGAACACTGTCATCGCTACCTTTTTCCTTCCCACCTGCCTGTCAATCGGAAAATTCAGCACCCAGATATTATCTATCGTCCCTCACTTCTTCCTGAATCCCGTCTGGTTATGTGAAACCATTCTCTTCTCCTCCACTTCCCTTTCCAGCTGCTCCGCCAGAACCATTGAGTACAATTTGTACAATGCTGGCATCAACGTAACTCTTCTAAACTTCTACACTTTTTTTCCTTCCTCTTCGTCCGATTTTGCAGATCCAGGATTCAGATCTAGATCCAGGATTCAGATCTAGATCCAGGATTCAGATTCAGAATCATAATTCAGGATTCGGATCCAGTTTCTGGATCTAGATCCACAATCCAAATTTGGTATTCAGGTTCAGGATACAGGTTCTGTTTTCAGATCCCGGATCCACATTCACGAGTCAGAATCAGAATGCAGACTCAACATCTTGATCCAGGATCCCGATTCAGGATACAGATCTACGATACAGATCCAGTATTCAGTTTCAGGATGCTGATTCAGAATTCAGATGCAAGATCCAGATTTAGAATTCAGAGTCAGCACTCAAATCCAGGATCCATATCCAGAATCAGATCCAGGATACAGACCCAGAATCCAGATTTAGTTTCCATATTCGATATCCAGAATTAGAATTCCAGGTTCTTGATCTAGATCCAGGATCCAGATCCAGGATTTCGATCCAGAATCCAGACTAACGTTTCAAATTTGGCATCCCCTTTCCCCTTCCTCTCTCTCCTCTCTCTTCTTCCTCTCCTTCCAGCTTTCCCTCTCCCTCCCCCTTTTCCCCCTCTTTCTCTCTCACTTCTCAAATTTCGAATTTTCGACGCATCGCCGATTTGGTCGCCACTCCGTTTTCTGACGTGTTCTAAAGCGTAGAAAAGAATGCCGTAGGACCCAGGTCGATATCTTTATCAGGAAAGAAATCTCGAGCCAAAAGCGGACTTTTCAAATCGCAAAAATGAGAAGACTATAGCCCTCTCAAATTTCGAATTTTCAAAGCATCTACGTTTTGGTCGCCACTTCGTTTTCTGGCGTATTCTGGGGCGTAGAATCGAATTTCGTTGGACCCACGTCTCTAGTTGTATGCATTTGTACCTATCACTGCAGATGTCAAACGCTAATTTTCTAACCCAAAATTTCAATCTACTACAGAAAAGATTCTGCAAGCCGAATCGCTAGGAGTACAAGTTCTCAGGCGATTTCTTTCCGGACATTTCTCCCAAAAAAGCAGTCTTGATGAAGACAAAAGATTGTTGCAAAGCTAAATGCGCCCTAATATCATTATCATACATGCTGGTCAACTCGTCATCCTCATTTTCATAAATAAATATAAATCCCGGCGATTATATTAAACCAATTATCATCTCTCATACTCTTTTTATTTGATTCCTTATCTGATCCCGAAGTTTTGTTTTCGAGTTATGCGCAGTAATCAATACGCAGTAATTGGGTCATCCGCAGTAATTTACATACAGTATTTTAGCGGCAAGCCACCTTCAAACCCGCAGCAATAAATGCATAAGAACCTTTTTTTTAAATTCTCGTTATTTGAAAAAAATATTACTACACCTCAATATTCCTGTTTTTTTAAGTTCAAAATAAGTGAAACTCTGATATAGCAAAGAAAATGTATCTGTATCTTGGAATAAATTTTATAAATATGCTCCTGAATTTGGACCTGCAAAAAACCGCATTAATACCCACACTCGCCCTAGTCCTAGACGCCAGTCCTCGCCGTCCATCCTCAGCTCCTCGTACTGACGGTAACTCGTGCATTATTCGACGTGAAATATCCCGAAGAAACCTCGCGGCTCGAAATAGCACAACAACGGATGACGTACATAGCGATAACTAGCAATGTGCGCGATCCAGGTACGAGAATTAAAAACGTGCCGTTGACTATGAATCTAAAAATCTTTATTTAAACGATACAGATAATTAACTTATAATCGTGTGTTCATTAGTCACATCTATAAAAACCCTTTATCAAAAATTCGCAAATCTTTGATGACTCGTCATCGGTGCGACTATATAATTAATTTTATCAATGTGTTGTTTCGTGTAAAAACTTACGTTCGCCTAAAATGACTGAGTTACACGTATCGAAATTGTATGAGTTGTGTGACAAATCAATCGTGAAATCCTTTGTCGCTGGTAGTAACATATCAACAAACTAGAGAATACGACGATTTCTAATTATTAGATATTACAGAGTTATAAACAGCCGAATGTTTCGGACGTCCTTAACCCTTCACCTTGGTCAGCGGCTGAAAAAATGATGAACGTAAGATTTACGGGCAAAACGTCTCACTCGCCGGGCAAAAACGTTAACTTTTTCAGTCACAAGAATTCAATAAGTGTTACAAAAAATATTCATATTATGGTATAACTATTGAAAAATAATTATTGCTAATAACAAATCATTATTAACAAAATCAGAATTTCAAGAATAAATGCTCACCAAGACAAAATAATGGTTCCTATTATATGAAAATTTGTGTACCGGGGTTTTTGAGATCACTACCTATGAATGCACTGTCAAATATTTGAAATTCAAAATGGCGAATTCAAGATGGCGGATGTCAATTTTGAAATATGGTAATTTTCAATGAAATTTGGTATACAAGGGATTCCGAAGTCACAGGTTACGATTCTGGTGTCAAATTTTGTAAATTCAAAAGGACTGATTCAATATGTCCGACCAAAATTTTGAAAAGTGGTACATTTTTCTGAAATTGCGTGTATAAGGATTTCCGAGGATGCGGATTACGGATCCACTGGGATTTTTTTTCAATTCAAAATGGCGGAGCCAATATGGTGGACCAAAATTTTGAAATTTGATACATTTTTTGGAAATTTGGTGTATAGGGGTTTTTGAGGTCGCTGACTCAACATTTTTTTCAGCGGATTCGTGATCAGCAAACTCGAAAATCCTCTTACACCAAATTTATTTTTTTCAAAAACGATAGATGGAAATATTCGTGACTGAAAGGGTTAGTGTTGGGAAAAATATGGATTCCGGAGAGTGAAAAAGTGAAGATATTCACTCACCGCGGTATACTCCTTCTCCTTCCGCGATATGATCTTGCAGTCCGATCGAGCAGTAAGACCGTGATGCAATCTACACACGCAATCTTGTTTGTATTCAACGGACGTTAAACTCTCCACCATTCTTCTAGCCGCGACTTGAATGAATTGCCTCTGATGATTGGCCGATTTCGCCTCCAGAAAATTGTGAGTGCTGAAAGCTGCGCCTCCGGACTGCGAAAGAAAAAGGGGAGAGATTGAGAACATACGATTTCTCTTCCTGAGAATAAGAAAGGATGGGGCACGACGGTAATTACTCTTTATGACTCTCAACCATTAAATCATTCTGTTTTTATTCCATCTTAAACAAATTCACCGCCATTTTAGCGAAACTCTGAACAAAAAAGTTTTGCGGCACAGAGAAAAACCTCTTTTTTGCCCTAGGAAATTATTTATAAGGTTAAAACGTTTTTCTCTGTCTCAATAATTCTGTTTCCGTTAACCACCAGAAACTTTTTTTATGTCTGATTTTTTTTTACTCAATTTTTTAGGAAAGTCATCCTGCTTTGGTTATTGTATGTTATCTTGAAAATAATTGAATACACCAAAGTTATCATATTTTCACGAAAAGCGAAAAAAAATTGTCATTTACCAAGGAAATTTCCATAGCCAAAAGAAATCCATCACTAGAAACAAAAGTCTTCCTATTACCAAAAATTACTAAAACTATCAGCAGCTAACAATTGCAGTAGTCATATGAATTTTTAGCGATTTGCCAAATGAGAACAGATTGTTGCTAATTAGTAAAAAAAAATATAAAAATGAAACTTGCAAATTGGATTAAGTCAATTGCATAAACCGCTATACATTTATCATATTCAGGTAATTTATCATATTGTTAATAATTAAAGCGCTTCAGTACCGCTACTCAGCTACCCTTAACTTTCAAAAGAGAATTTCATTTAGTTTCAAATTACTTTATTCAACTAGCCCAATGATCTAGAATTGTTACAGCCAGTAAAAAAGATGTAAAAATAAAGCTTGAAAATTACATAAACTGCTATAAAATTATAATACTATCATTAATTACAATTTTATTTAGTTGTAAGTTAGTTTATTCAAATCTAAGTTACTGACTTCGGCAAATTAAGTAATTAAGGTAAATTCTGTAGGAACTATTACTGGTTTGAATATATTTTTCAAAATCTGTTGACCACATTTTGGGGAGTGTCATGATGTCCCACATCATTTCTGTACTCACGTTTGCGGCAAAGTTGGCGCAGACGTCGTTGTTGGTGAGCGTCATGTCGTTCCTCAGACTAGAGCTTCCCTCGACGACTCTCTTCTTGCTGTCGGCGAACGTGAAAACACGATCAGAGTCAAAACCGACGATATTTTTGGCCGGTTTGCCGTGAACCAAAATGTCGTCCAGCGCCGATATGTGATGATAGGTCAGACCTCGATCACTGTACATTTTGTGTCCCATGAGAAGCCTCAGCTGTTGAAACTGTGGGGAGCAATATCGAACCAGATTCGAATCGATGTTCTCACAAATTTGAACGCGTTCGACCGAGACGAAGACAAGATACTTACGGAAATCGGTAAGCGACTCTTATCGCATGGCGTCGCGATCACGCCGACGACAGTTCGAGCTGCACCTGGCCTAAACGGATACCTGATTGCCTCTTCGTAGGCGTCCGTGAGCTTGAAAATTCCCAACTCGTTGCTCACCTCTTGCACGAGGAAATCTGTCTTTTTCTTCAAATCGCCGGCTTTCGCTTCCTGAAAACGGAACGGAAGTTGTGAAATGAATTATAAAGTAAAAAATACACGCCAATATTATATGACATTAACGCCAATCCTAAATATAAAATTCCCAGAAACAAGTGTGTGAAAATTAGTCGGCCATTTTCAGTCATATTTACAACAAAAATGTAAAATTTAAAGGGACTAGTATAGAAAAATCAGTTTACAAAAGATGTAAGGTCCACGTAATCAAGTTATGCAATAGTTACAACAACAAAACTTATTTGCACAGAAATAAATTTGTGGACATTACATTGAAAAAAATGGTCGCACAATAACTATCGAGTTCAAAAATAGGAAATAGACATTTGAGCTTTTTTCAAAACTATCTGTAATAAATAATTCATTTTATGTGATGCAATCAATATTTTAATGCTTTGATTATTCTCAACAATCATCCCAATAATTATTTACATCAAAAATTTTGTTCGCCACGCGACAAAAAGTCTGTTTGATGAAATGTAAAATTTACATTTTCCAAAAGTCAACTATTGCATTTTTGCTAGTGAGAAATTATCATTTTGAGATTGACAGTTTTTATAATGTAACAATTACATGGCTCAAAATGTAGACTGGTGAGTTATGTGTTTACGAGATCAAATCTGCAAATTTCACACTTTCTGCTACAACTTTTCAAAGGAATTTTTGTTCCCTACAGAAGAGATTCTTTTTTATTGTTCTGCTTTGCGCGCTTTACCTCGAACGATATGGTTGGTTTTCTGTTCTGGAATTTCATGTGTTTCACGTCACCTACGATGTTGCGACTACCGCCGTTCGTGTAGTGCTGTGGCCATTCCATGTGATCGCCATATCCAATGAGAGCAACTTTTACATCGCTGACAGAAAAAGAAAAAAAAGTTGATTTAAAAACAAAACACAATCGGCGTCAGAATGGATTCGAATTCGGCAAGTTACCAAACTTCGGACGAACGTTGCATGATGGAAAAGCCGAATGGTATACTCACTTCACGCCACGGTCCTTCAGCTCGCTCCTCAGCGTCGTTATGAGGCGAGCAATCAAATCCGTAAAGATCTTCGAGTTCTCGCTTGCCTGTTCTACGACGAAGACGATGTCGGCTTGTTTGTTTGGAAACTGAGAACTGAAGCTGTCGGCAATGTCGATCTTCTGATTGCCAACCTCGCAATGGCCTGAGAGTAATAATAATAACAATAACAATAACAAGAACAACAACAGCACCAATAATAATAATAATAATAATAATAATAATAATAATAATAATAATAATAATAATAATAATAATAATAATAATAATAATAATAATAATAATAATAATAATAGTAATGGGTAACACTCCCGTGTCGGGTTGCTGGACCTGCATCGGGCGCCTCCCCGGGTCGCGGATAGGGGGACGCCTCTCCCGAAATGGAAGGTACCGAGAACTCTCGGGGTGGACGAAAACCAGCACTACACACACGCATCGACGCAAACAACTACGCAAACACGCTCCAGGGGCATACCGGCAAAGTGAATGATCAGGGCCCCTATAAACGGGTAACCCTGAGATAGCGAATGGCCGGGACCCATATAAACGGGCCCCCCCGGGAAAAGAATGACCGGAATCCCTATAAACGGGCTCTCCCGACCACGGAAGAACAGGCCGGGCTGCCACTACTAGGGGCACTCACATACACGCACACTTCACACCGGAGCACACGTACAGAAACGGGACGGGGACCTCAGGGGCCGTGCGTTGTTCCAGCACGGTTCGGGGAGCTGCGACCCCGAGGGACCTGCAGCATGACGGAACATTGGACACTGGTCATGAACATGCACGGCAACAAAAACATTATACCCCAGGTGGTAAGCCCTAACCAAGGGCAATCCACACCAGGCTCCGACCGGATGCAAGCTCCGGTGGCCTCGGGCAGCGGCACGCATTCTGGGGGCCGCAAACTGTGCAAAACAGGGAGGACGGACAAAGGCATAACAAAGGACATGGATCAACGAACGGACAAGGCATTTCTAGACGCACCTAGACGCGGCAGGGCAGACAGCCTCTCGAGCGCCGGCAGCGGAGACGGCTACGTATCCGCGACCGACACCGACGCAACGACGACAAGACAGACCTACGCAACGACGATAGCACAGACTCACGGAAGACCACGAACAGAACCGGACATGACGGAGCTGCTCACGCTCATGCACCACACGGCGCTACAGATGAGCAAGGCAGCGATGGTACAGAAAAATATGAACATGACGGTTAAGAACCGGATAAAGACGATCCTCGAGGCTGCCGACGCGGCGCTGCATAAGCACGCGAAGGCGACCCCAGGGACACAACCGACGGACAGACTAACGATAAAAACAACCACGGACGACAAACAAACGCCACAGAAAAAGCGCAAACGGGAGACCACTGGAGCGACCCCGGAAACCGCACACAAAAAACTTCCGACGACAGAATCCAACGCGAACTGGCAGACGGTGACAAGGAAGAAGACGGGCAAAACAGAACGAAAAACTGACGAAAACGAACAGTCCCGAAGAAGCAAGCCTGCTCCCCGGTAGCGGGGGACGGCTGTTCTGGTAAAGCCTGGGACGGAAAAATCGTACGCGGACATAGTACGGAAACTACGGACGACGGTAGACCCGAAGAAGAGTCACGTGCAGGTGACGACTCTGAGGAAGATGAAGAACGGCCTGTGTCTCTCGAAGATACAGGCAGACGCAAACAGACCCGACGGACGAGATGACTTCCGACGCGTACTGCAAGACGCGATCGAGGAGTCGGGCAGTGTCTTGACCGTGACCTCCAAGGTTCGACTGGAGATTATGGACCTGGACTGCGTAACGACCAAGGAAGACGTCACGCAAGTACTGAGACGGGAAACGGGACAAGACGGAGACTTCGGAGTCCAGATCTTTGGCCCGAACCGCGCCAAACAGTATATGGCGGTCTGAGACTTATGTTAGATTCGCGGGAAGCCGATATGCTCCTTCGGCGTGGACGACTTGGCATCGGATGGTTGTACTGCTCCGTCCGAAAAAGACTGACAGTGACGAAGTGCCACGGGTGCCTTGGCTATGGACACATTAAGGCAAACTGCACAAACTGGGACAGGACGAAGAACAGGGGCGTTGCGGGCTGCGCTGGAGGAGTGCAGGAGGCAAGCCAGAAGACGGACACAATAATACAGGGAAACCTGAACAGAAGTAGGACAACGGACAGTCTACTGCCACACATAGCTGACGAACGCGTCGCCGACATTCTGATCCTGTGCAAGCCGTCCAGAGGAAGGACGACACAAACGTACGTCACGAACGGAACGGTATCCACTGCTATCTCGGTGATTGGCGCGGCCCAATCGCGAATAACTGGCGTCGGTGTCGGGGACAACTACGTCTAGGCAAGGGTCGACGCTGTCACCGACGTCAGCGTTTACCTGACACCCAACTGCGCCGCGGCGGACTTCGAGCGGAAAGTCGCGCTCCTCGAGGACGGAATCACGGATCTGCCGGGAGACTTTATTATCGGGGGGGGATTTTAATACGCGGGCGATCGAGTGGAGAATGACAGAAACGAACAAACGCAGACGGCTGCTGCTGGAGATGGCCGCAAGGCTGGACCTGGTGGTAGCAAACACGGGAAGCACACCGACGTACAGACGACCAGGTTTTGGGGACTCCCCTCTCGACATTACAACGATATCGGACAGAATGGCGTCACGGATAGAGCGGTGGCGGGTGTTCGACGGCTACACGGCCAGCGACCACCAGTATACCGTCTTCGAAATGGCAAAACAAACGTCAACGGGACGGACAAGGACCCAACATCACCTGCGGTGGAACCTCAAGAAACTTGATGTGAAAAAATTCTCGAAGACGTTGCTGGCAGCACCAGCGCCGGTGACAAAATTTCCCCCGGAGCTAACCGGCTGGCAAAAGGCGGAAAGACTGGTGGACGAGACGGCCAAATTGACGGACCGACTGTGCAACAGCACAATGCCGAAAAGACGACACCGACAAAACAGACAGCCGCAATACTGGTGAGCGGACGAAATAACCGGGCTGCGCAAGGTCTGTTTGGCAAGACCGAGACAAGTAACGAGGGCTGGGGGAAGATCCGAAAGGGAAAACCTCCGAATCGCATACAAAACAGCACGGAAAACTCTGACGAACGCAATGCGGGACAGCAAAACGCACTGTTGGAAAAAGCTTTGCGAAGAGGTGGACCGAGACCCCTGAGGAGCTAGCTACAAAATTGTAACTGACAAACTAGGAGCCCGGACCCCACCAAACCTCAAGGATGCTGAATCCACAGAACGGGTCGTACAGGGTCTGTTTCCCACACACCCGACACGAACGAACGCGGCACACAATACGGACATACCGACAGCCCCCACATTCACGGTGGAGGAGCTCAACAAGGCTTCCAACGCAATGAAGACTGGGAAAGCACCGGGACCGGACGGGGTACCGGCGCAAATTGTTCGGCTGATGGTCAACCTGAGGCCCGAGATATTTCTTAACCTGTACAACACCTGCTTGGCGACGGGACCGTTTAGTGACTGGTGGAAGACTGGTCCTGATCCCAAAAGGAAAGGGCGATCCTAACACACCGTCAGCCTACCGGTCGCTGAGTTTACTTGACACGACAGGTAAACTCTATGAACAATTACTGAAACCGAGACTGACAGACGCGATACAGACCAACAGAGGCCTTTCAAACCTGCAGTTCGGATTTAGGAAGGGCCGATCGACGATTGGAGCGAACCAAAAGATAGTCGACTGCTGCCTAGACCTAGAAAGACACTGCCACGCCGTGCGAGCGATCCTACTCCTGGCGACACTGGATATCAGGAACGCCTTCAACTCGGCCAGGTGGGTGGACGTCTTGGGAGCGCTTTAAAACAACTTCGGGATGCTGGCTTACCTGATCCGAGTTGTAGAGGACCACCTGAAAAACCGACGGATCACGTAGGAGACGACCGAAGGACCGGTGACTAGACAGATCACCGCAGGGGTCGCACAAGGGTCCATACTGGAAGCAGACTTTTGGAACGGACTGTGAGACGACTTGCTCAGGCTAGAGCTCCTGTTCGGCGTACTTATCGTGGCTTACGCCGACGACGTGGCGGCGGTGATCACTGAGTGGTCTGCGGGCCTGGCACAGCTTAAACTGAACCAGACGATGCGACGGGTCGAATGATGGATGACGAACCACGGACTACAACTCTCGACGGAAAAGACAGAGCTAATACTACTCAGCAGAAGACGCATACATACTAACCATGTGGGTCAGGACGGACGAAATCGTGACCGGGGAAGCGGTCAAATATCTAGGGGTGACCCTAGACACGAAGATGACCTTCTGGCCTCACATACAGAAGATGTGCCGGAAGGCGGCCGAAAGGATAGCATCCTTAAGCCGACTAATGGCCAACACAAACGGAATGAGAACGGGAAAACAAAGACTGTTATTGACAACAGCTCACTCGATTCTTCTATACGGCGCGGAGATATGGGCAGATACCCTGAAGACCAAGAAATACTGCCACGCGATGATGACGGTATAGAGACAGGGCGCGCTGAGGATCATCTGCTTCTACCGGACGGGCTCTGCACAGGCAATCCTGGTGGTGGCCGGCGTAATCCCCGTGGACCTCCAACCTTTCGAGCGAAAGAGAATCTACGGGAGAAGCCCGGACATAGGACGAGAGGACGTGGCAGTCGCGGAACATGACAAGACGATACAAATATGGCAAGAACGATAGACAGAAGGACGCATAGGCAACTGGACGAGACGACTTATAAATGACCTGAGACCGTGGATCAGGCGGAATTTCGGGGATGTAACTTTCTACGTTACTCAGCTCCTGACCGGACACGGCTACTTCCGACAGTTCCTTTATAAAATGAGCAAAGTACGGACGCCAGACTGCAAGTACTGCAGACACGAACAGGACGACGCAGAACATACTTTTTTCACGTGTGACGTTGGACAGGACTGCGACTGCGACTCAAAACGACTGTTGGCAGCATCAACCCGGACAACATCGTCTGGGTGATGCTTTATTCAACAGAGTGGTGGCAACTAGTTGCCACCTATACAGAGACGATACTGCAACAGAAAAACGCTGACGGCCGCCTCGCCTAACCGAGCAGACGGACAGACGACACGCGACAGGTGACAGGCAACAAGACGAACGAACGGACACAAACAGAACCCCCAGCCAGAAGTAATACCACGATAGTCTCCAGCTGGGGGAGGGGGGAGAGGGGGAGGGGGTGGACAACAAGAAGAGGGCAGTTGAATGGGTAGACCTACTTTTTTTGTTTTGGGAGCCCCACATACCCCCTCAGCTTGGAGTAAGGAGATATCCGTAAAAAGGATTCCGCAAATCCTTGTAAATAAAAAAACTAATAATAATAGTAATACCATTAGTACTAGCAACGGTAATAGTAATAGTAACAGTAACAGTGATAGTGATGGTGATAGTGATAGTGATAGTGATAGTGATAGTGATAGCGATAGTAATAGTAATAGTAATAGTAATAGTAATAGTAATGGTGATGATGATGATGTCGTTAGATTCCAAATTCTTGGCATCGTATGCTTACCGCAAGTCTTCGGGAGGTCAATGAAAATGCGTGCCTGCAAGCATTCGGCAACGTAAGCAGCAGCGATCAAGCAGGCATAATCTTTCGAACCATCGCTGGCCGCGTGGTCACAGGCCTGACGATAACTAGCCGGATTCACGTATTGGAAACAGTCACTGTCGGGGAAAAAGTTCGGTATTATAATATTATCTCCCGATATTGGAACAAAGACGTTTGACGAATGAGAGCTAAGGCGTAAGACGTGCGGGACTTTGATTGTCACCAAAGTTGCACCCCTTCATACATTATGCTCATATAAAACAAAAAACAGATACTGTAAATGGAACAAAAATTGAGATTTCAACAAAAAATAAAACAAGTTTATTCATAACTTTATCACAGATCGTTGTTTGGGCTTTTTTATCGAATGGATAACAATCAGAATTTGTTTGTGACAAATTGTTAATATAATAAAACAATCCCATTTTTAATAGAGAAATAATTGCCAATAATGATTTTCAACAGCAATATTAAAAAATATAAAAATATGTCACAGGTATCAAATAACTCGTCATTGAAAACCTGAGTGAACATCGCCTTTCGTTTTTGTTTTTTTTTTTCTAAATTACCCCAAAAATTGAAAAATGGTAAATACCATTGATTATAAAATCATTTTTCATCCCACTTTTTCTATGAAATAAACCTTACAAAAGTTAAATTTATTATAGTTTCTAATCTCTCTACACCAATAGGTAGAAAAAATTATTGCTATTCTTTATTTTTATTTTTCATTTAATTGCTCTCAAACGTTGTTAATTTATTTTTCATCGTGCATCTTATTTTATACGTATAGCGGAAGAAGCTTCTTTATTCATAGACAACAACGAGACAAACCTCAGGGAAGAATCGCTGGTGAAGTATTTCGTGCAGGTAGCATCGTGATGATGAGTTGTCTTATGGTCCACTGTTTGTACGTTGGGGCATCCTGAATTCAGCTTGTAGCTGTTGCCCAAAACGCTCTCGCTCTCCGTGATCTGAAAAATTGGTCTCTGGTCAAAATCACAGCACAGATTATTTCAGGAAGAGGTCTTTTCTGTCGCCAGAGCAAAAACCTCGTTTCGATTATTATTGTTGTTGCGTTCCATCAGCATAGCAATAACATTACCTTGCCGGATGGAAGAGTGAAATCATCGTAAGGTTCGCTGTTGGCATCACCAAGAATACCGCGAAGTTTTCCATGGTAAAATCCAGAAACGTGGACCGAGCATATCAACGGTGCTTGAGCGTTGCAGCTCAGTTTCACTCCGTACGCCGATGCGACGTTGCGTAGGGGATAAGTCAGGAAAGCTTGCAGGTTTCTCGTGCTGGCTGGGAACTCGGCTGGTTGATTGTTGACAAGGATCTGCAATAGAAACAAGGAGTTTCAGATATGATTATGGGCAAGTAGGCGACAGCCATCATCATCGGCACGTGTACTTACGCTACCCGACGACAGGATCGTGATGCTGTCAGTTGGCTCGGTGATGGTGACTGCAGAAAGCTTTCCATTGTTCAGCTCAGCGATTATAGTGAAGTTTCCATCGCGAGAATCTTGGGCTAAGACGTAGCTGCATTTGCCAGAAAACGTCAAGTGACGACCATCGAAGGTAAAGAAGTGGCCACCGTCGGCGAACACAGCAAACTTGCTGAACGGTGGTAGCAAATCCTTGAAATAGAGAGTGGGCCTGAAAAATAGAATTTGTTTATTTAAACACATTTCAGATAGAACTACAGGATTTCAGTCACCTGACTGAGGACCCGAGGGATGGGGTTACATTTCGTTGGGGTCCGATGCTAAGATTTGTCGAAGAGGTAGTAAGCTCTCGAGATGCATACCAAATGGGAGACTTTTGGTGAAGTTAGTGCAACATTCGATTACTTTTCACTTTTGGTGGTAGAAGGAAAATGTGTCAACATTTTGCCTGCGTCGAAAACTGTTCGGGTCGTTTTCCCGGTATCGCTTTACCTGTAAGCTTGATAGATGTCTGCCAATGTTGGCAATTCTCCACCGCGGAAGAGCGAAACAATGGAAGACTTGAAGGTGTTGAGACCTGGGAGCTGTCTGAATCCGCTGAAGTCGAGCATGACATTGGTGTCGAGGAAGTCAAACAGATTTTCCACTCTAACTCGTGTAAAGAGAAGCTTGCGGAGGGATTCGAGGGCATTGACAGCGAGACCGGAGATCTTCGAGAGTTCTTTAACATTGTCGACCTGCGACACAAAGAAATATCATCAAATCAGTTGATCGCAGAGTATATTCTCTAGTAAGCCCAATTTAAAACTACCCAGATACGTAGCATACAAAAACTGAAGAAAAAAAAGAAAATTAAAAAAAGGATCTGTATGTTTTTTGGGTAGTTATGACGTATACATTTATTGACAGTGATAAATCTTTGGCTTGGAAAAAAATACCGTTTATACATTATATGACTATACAAAAAAATTGGCTCCATGTAATTATATGTCATTCATATATAATTATATAATAATTATAAATAATGTATAATTTTATAGAATTATACGGAAAATTGCAAAAAAAAATTGTATTCAATCATATATAATTATGTATAAATTATGTAACAACTAACACAACGTACCTGTTCTTGTCTGACAAGTTTGAGAACGTACTCGAAAGTGACGCTGACGAATTGTTTGAGTTCGTTGGTGGGCAGGAGTTTTTTCACGGAATCCACGAGACCGGAAACCGTGCGAATAGCAGTTTCCGGTACCTTCCATTTGCGCAGTTCCTCGATTTTGTCCATTACGATTTTGGCGATCGGTAATTTTCTCGCCTGGTCGGTAATCGCAGCCACGAAGGTCTTGATCTCGTTCACTACGTCGGAAAGACTGATGTGAACAACTTTTCCAACGTCGTTGGCAAGTTGCGCCGCAACTGCGAACAACTCTTCGAATTCCTTTTGATGGCTGGTGATAATGTTGCTAGTTATCTTGATACTCTCGACAAAAAGATCGACGACGGATTTGACGAACGTGCCCAAAGCTTCGTTGATTTTAGCGTAAGATTCCTTGATCTGCGGAACTGTGGCTCTCAGGGCTTCCGAGATCTCCTTAAAGATCTTCGTGTACTCCGTGTACAATTGGGAAATTTGGTCAAATGCTTCCTTCAAAATTTTCATGATTTCGGATACTGGTCCACCGAAAATGGTTCGACTATGAAAAATAAACCAAGGTGTCAGTTTTAGCTCTATCTGCTATCCCAATCCACGCAAAAAATGGTAAATAAATTACGAAACCAAGTAATAATATTATAAAATTTCACAAAACCACATACAGTTGTTCAGCAATCCAAAAAAAAAATGATTTGGAAAGAAAAAAAAATTTCTCGGTCAGGATTTAAACCCAGTTTTTTGAGATGTCTGGCCTCTAATATTGTATCCCCGTCTCAACGGTATAAGTTTCTACCCATACATTTTTTTCAACATACTTAAGCTGCGAGTGAATATTGTGATGATTTTATATTTTATAGATTGGCTTCGACATTATTATTTTTTATCACCAATAACTTAGGAAAAGTAGTTTTTTTTTCAATTTTTCCAATTTGCACTTACAGTTTCGCCTGCAATTCCTGCAGGCTTTCGTTCTCACTGAGTAGTTCTTGCTTCAGCTGGTCCAGAACGGATTGATAATGGGCTACCAGAAGTTTCAGATTTGGTAGCGCTTTCTCCACCTGTTTGAAAAAGTCCGCAAGCTCGCTTACGATTTCCTGACCGACGTCCGTCGCGTATTCCTTTGCCAGTTCGACGATACGAATGGCGTAGTTGCGGTACTCGTTCTACAATGGAAAATGGAATCGTTCGCGAATTTTTGCAGGAACAGTTTGGATATCGTTGTATTGATACCCACGATAACAGCGGCGATGTTCTTCTGACTGCTGCCAAAGTCCGGTTTGAGGAATCTCTTCTGGTCAAGGTAGACGCGCAGGTGGAAGAGTGGATTCTTCACTCCGGATTTGTAGGAAACAGCTTCCAGCTGAACCTGCTTGTTGACTATGGCATTGCCGCTGACTTCCAACTTTGTTTGGGGGTCGTCTGAAAACGAAGTTAATTTGAGAGGTTACATGGGTTTAGAAATTTCAAAAACTCCACATTCTCCCAAATGTTGGAGTCGATCGGGTTGAGATCCTAATAGAGAGAGAGCGTTAGCAAAAAATGTATTATTTTGGACACAACTCTGCCAAAAAATCGGATTTTTATTTTTTCAAAATTCGTTGTCCAATCCTGTGGTTATCTACTAACAGAAGATATTTGGTTTTCTGATTTCAAATACACCTATCAGGATTTATCGTGTCCATGGAGAGGACATTTTTTTAGGGGTCTTCGGAAATCAGGTTGCACAGGCTAAATATCTAACAATTTTTGACGGATTTTTTAAAAAATACTGTTAGTATTGTACTGTTAGTAAGTGTTACTCTTCGATTTGCTTATAAATTCGATGGGAGAATTTCTGCGTAATGTGGAAAAAAATCGATCATGTGTGGATGATACTCACTCTTCTTGTACTGTAGGAACGTGAAGCTCTCCAAATTTTTCACCTCGAAACTCAGTACCTCGGGCTCCGTGTCAAGCAGAACGACTTCCGTATCAATTTTCTGCACGATCCGATCGAACTTCATGACGGAATCGGCCTTGATGAGCTGCTTGTTCGGCGAGTATATCAAAATATGGGCCTCCTGCAGGTTCAGAGAGAACAGAACGCCGGTGGATTTCGGCTTCTGATTCCTGTCCGTGTATGAAGCAAACGATCCGAATCCAATGTTGTTAGCGGAAATCGTGAGATGCTGATCGGTGTTGAATTTCAAGTGTTGTCCGCGACTAGTCAACGTTGCGGATCCGGTGAAGTTGTATCCCTTTAGAATAGGCACGTTGATAATTTCGGCAGCGAAGCTGATCTTTTGATCCCTCTTGGCAAAAATGTCCAAGTCGACATTGGCATGTAGCGACTGCTTACCGACTACGCGTAAGTCACTCCTCACGCTCAATTCCTAATCGTCCAAACACGAAAAATATCCACGAATAAGATCCCATGAAAAAACTACGTTAACGACAGTTATGGTGATAAAATAATAAATAAATGCATAAATGGATGACTGAATGGATGGATTGATGAATGGATAAATGGATAAATGGATAAATGGATGAATGGATGACTGGATAAATAAATGAATGGATAAACAGATAAATGGATGAATAGAAAAATGGTTCAATTGATGACTGGATGACTGGATGAATGGATGAATAGATAAATGGATAAATGGATAAATAGATGAATGGATAAATGAATAAGCAAATAAATGAATAAAATTCTATTGAAGATTGTGAAACAGAAGAAACGGGTATTCGGAACGTACCTTAGGTTGTCCAGGATACGTGAATTTGGTCTTTCCAGCAATGTTTGTGCCATCTTTGCCAATGGCTGTGATCACGACTTCGCTGTTCCAGCTCGCCTTCTCTGCTGGTTTGTTCTTTCGATCGGAGTAGATCGAGGCATCGATCGCGTAGGTTCCGTACGGCTTTGTCTTTGGAATCGCCACTGTCACGATTGATGCCAACTCGCGGCTTGGTAACGCGATCACGATGCCTGAATCACGGAAAGTAGGAAAACAATAGTCATCAAAATTCAGTATACAAATGTATCAGGGAGCTTCCATTCACTTGTCGCCGTGCTACGCACCATATTCGGTCGGGTAGCCGTAGAATCTATAGCTGTACTCAGTCTTGTCTTTGGAGGAATGCAGATACAACGTGGCCGTATGATCAAACCCGAAGAGCTCGATCTTATCGTTGGTCTTCAAGCCGAACTCGAACGGTACGTTGAATTTCCGGAGGTCTACCTCCACAGTAGACTCTCTCGTGTATTTGCCCTCACCTGAAGCAGCAAGCACAAGGTTTTCTCACAAATTAATGACTACAACATCAGTTGAGTTCAGCTCGATTAGTGAACAACTGGGAAATACCCTTACACCTCAAAACTTTTGTTTTTTCTCTTTCAATACAAAAAACTGTTGGAAATTCGATGCTACAATGGAAGTAAAAATCCAGAGAATATGGTCCACAGTACTTGTAATAGAAGACGGCGCACGACGGCCCCCTCAGCCAATAATTACTTTATGTGGATTTCAACCACTAAATCAGTTCACTTTCATTCAACCTTGAACAAATCCACTACCATTTTGACAAAACACCCCAAAAAGATCGTTTTGCTGCGGCACAACAGCCCCGCTCTAAAGAACGATGAAAAAAATGTTGTCTCTGGCCTGAGAAATTAGCCTCAATGTTAAAAAAAATGTTTTTTCATCTCACCTACTCTATTTATTTTTAATTCACTCAAAAAATCCTTTATCCCTAATTCTTTCATTTAATTTTGCAGTGTGGTGAACACATCAAAGTTATCGGATTTCCACAAAAAGCAAATAATAATTTTTCTTGGGCCCGGTTTTTTGAGGGGGTTCCACTGTCCTTCATACAAATCTGGTTAGGTGTGTTGATGTTGTTTGTAAAAAAAACAGCGAGTCATTTACCAATCGATCCTTTCGATTGGATCTCGAACTGAGCGCAATCCTTGCTCTGCTCGCAGTAGCTGCTCAAGATGTGGTATTCCTTGTTGGTGAGTTTGTATTCACCCACAATACCGGACTGGCCGAAGTTGATGTTCAAGAGGATGGCGATACCGGTTTCGCCGTCGACGTCGGTGGTCAATTGTTGCTTGTTGAATTTGAATGACGAAGCCTGCGACTTTTCACCGATCTTCAGACTTCCGTTACCCTCGATGACCAATTTCTTTCCATCCTCGTGCTTCTTGTAGTTGGTGCTGCGAAGAGGCAGAAAAAAATCGAGCGTGACGCCAAACACACTGCGAGCTCTTGGAGAAATAAATCGCGACGACGAACCTTCCCATGACAATGTTTTTGCCATCGCTGCTAACATTGATCACGATTCGCCTTCCGGTCTTCACCAACTTGTTGGAAATCTCAAAGTGAACCCTACGGTACTTCGACGGGTCGCTGTCGATGTTCACGATGATGAAGAAATTATCAACGCTGTCCCAATTCACGTGGGAGTCGGCGACAGCGTTTCCATGCGGAGAGGTGATCTTGATTTCACCTGAAACACAGAAGTGACTTTGTGATCTAGGAACGCCGAGAACGCAAATTTAAAAGGACTCCTGCGCAGAATCGATCTTCCCCAAAGTTATCACGCTCCTCAAAAAATAATTATTTATAATTATTTATAATTAATTTTAATTATTTATAATTATTCATAATTATTCATAATTATTTATAATTATGATTATATTATGTATATTAGGGTGGCCCAAAAAAACGAAAATCTGTTTTCGAGAGCTTTATGAGAATATGTTAGTGTATTATGTCTTAAAGTTCACTGAAAATATTCAAAAATTTTGAGCGATTTCTTAAAAAAAAAATTCTGAGCTGCGCTTTGGAGGAGGCTCTTAAAACATGATAAACTGACATATCTTCGTAAGAGACTAGAAAAAAAAATATTCGGTTTTTTGGGCCACTCTAATGTATATTATATTTATAATTATGTTACATGAAAAATTGGTCGGAGATAATATATATATATATATATATATATATATATATATATATATAATATATATATAATAATAATATATATATATATATTTATATAAACACATATATAATGTTAGCTTTTTATCTTCTGGTTGATTCACGTTTAGCGCCCCGAAAACATTATATTGTATGTAACTCTGTTTGAAATTTCAAAAAAACATCTATATAATTATATAAAAATTATAAATAAACTCTATATAATTATATCGGAACAATTTTTTTCATATAATTATATATAATCTGTCTTCGTCGGGTGGGGTGATTCGTTCGCCTTACTTTTTCCTTCCCTCTCCCCAAGTTTGTTGTACTTGTGAAGGTAGTTCGTTTTGCCGGTGGGAGCATCTATAACCATGGTATGAGTTGCCGAATCTTCGGTGAATTGGATATCGCTCTGAATGCCGTATCTCGCTTGGTTGGCAATCAGCATCGCATCTACCTTGGAGAATTTCTTGCTTCCTTCCTTCAAATTGTTCTGCGAATAGAAATACGATGCGAATGTAGTAGGTAACGCTGCGAAGTTCAACAACCAGAGTATAGAAGCTTTTCGAAGAAATGGTGACCTTTTCAGTCGTAGCGGGACACCAATGCCACACCTAGACACTATCAATGTTTTAACGTTTATGAAGTTTCCTAAGAATACAAAAAGTTTTAAAAAAAAACTAACTATTTTAAACAATTATTGCTAGTAACAAATTGGTATTAAAAAAAACGAATTATCAGAACAAATTCATCTCAAGACGAAATAATAGGTGGTATTATCTGAAAAGTTGTAAACGGTGATTTTTGAGATAGCTAATCACGAATCCGGTGTCAAATTTTTAAAATACAAAATGACGGATCCAATATGGCCGATCAAAATGGTGAAATATGATAATTTTCCCGACCTTTGGTATGTGAGGGTTTCTGAAGTCGCTGATTATGAATCCGCTGTCAAATTTTTGAAATTCAAAATGGCGGACTCAATATGGTCGACCGAAATTTCAAAAAATAGTTCTTTCTGAAATCTGGTATTTACATGTTTCTGAGCTAACTTATTAAGAATCCGGTGTCAAATTTTGAAAAATACAAAATGGCGGATCCAGTATGGCCGACCAAAATATCGAAAAATGATCCTTTTTTCTGAATTTTGGTATCTAAAGGCTTCAGAGCTCACTGATCACGAATCCGGTGTCAAATTTTCAAAATACAAAATTGCGAATCCAATATGGTCGCTCAAATTTTTTAATATGGTGAATATTTCTGAAATTTTTGAGCTCGCTGATTTTACAATTTTGACAGCCAATTAGAAGGAAATTCTTATACTCCATATGTGATTTACAAAAAATGATGGGTGAAAAAATTCGTGACTGAAAGGGTAAAAGAAAAAAACAAATGAAAACCGCTGATCGAAAGTCGGAATTTGCTCGATATAGAAGAACTTGCCACAGAAATATGCAGGGAATACAAAAAGGGCGCTGAATAATTATTATACGTACCTCGTGATGGTATCGCAGCTCGACGTTGTGTAGCTTCTCGAAGGGTGAGTCGATCTTAGATTCTACATCCAATCTGCTAAGGTCTGCGAAATATTTGCTGTCGAATACTATGGAGCCCTTTTTAGCTCCGTAGTTCACGTTGAAGGCGCCCGCAGATTCCTTCAGCTCTTTGGTGGGATCGTGGTTGAAGGTGTAGCCTAAGGTCATGGGTGGATTCTTCAGAATTTCGAACGTGACTTTACCGCTACCCTCGATGCTGCGGTCGCGGTCGGGGAAACCAATTTGGGTATAGTGATAATCCGTCTTCAGATTCTTGTCGTCGTTGTAGGTCAACTTTTTCTGCCCAGTAAGCTCGAGGCGACCACCCACTTCCTTCGGTATCAAGACGGAAGTGAATCCCTCAAACTTTAAATTCCTGATCTTGTCATTGGCTAGCTTCATATCGATCTCGCCCTTCATGGTTAACGGCTTGTCGACGTCGTTTCCTTGCTTGTAGTGGCCGTTGGCCTGCGAATAAAACGTTGTCAAGGATAGTACTAACCGCTTCGTCGTTGAAGAGACGAACCCTAGTAGAAATAATCAAGTTTTAAAATCGACTCCAAACCCAAAACTGAGCAACGATATCGACTAAAAATTGAAAATCTCGCTTTTTCAATACCACTGCGCGAATTTGAGCTTATTTCATTTGGTAAATAATCTATGTTACATCAAAATCGTAGCAATAAATATTGAGAAGCAGTATAAACAATTGACCAACATTTTTGAACAAAAATTTTTATCGAAAAATGGGACCGTACAATATACTAGAAATATACTAGCAACCAAGCTATAGTACAAGTAATAGTGTCAGGTGGTGCGAGCTAAAAAAACGATTTTTTTTCTGGTGGTCTAATAATTACATACAATGATTTGTTCTCCACTGGCCAGTTACTGGACAAAAAGTCAATGTTGGATTTTAAAAACCCGATCACATTTCTACCGGGGAAGCCCCTACCATGCATGCGCGCTACGTACCTGCAGTCTCCAGTTGTTTCCTATGGAGCCCTTGAGCCTTGCCGAAACCTGATTGTCCTGATTCTGGTGTTCCGAAGACACCTCGAAGCTGATCGGAGTAGGAAACAGAGATCCGGATAGATTGATTTTGCCCGCCGTCGCCTTATTCTCACTTTCCAACCCCATATTTTTCACATCTAACACGAGTTTGGCGTCTTTGCCCGCGAAACTCACGATCCTCAGGTTATGCGTTGTATCGAGTTCGCCAGTTTTCCGATTAATGTGTCGTCCGGTCGCGTCCCATGTGAAAGTCTGACTTTTGCCACCCTTCCGCTCCTGGTCAGCAACATCGAGATGGAGCTTTCCACTCATCACCCCCTTGTCGTTAGTGATCACATCTCGTTGACCCTTCACAACGATGTAGCGGCCATTAGGCAGGGTCAACTCAAAGTCCCCGTGCTGTTCGCCATTGTCTATTTTCCCTTGAATCCCAGCGTTCGCATCGAATACCGTTTTGTAAGATAACACCTCCAAAGTGTTCTTGGTAGATATGGAAGTTTCAGTTATGTCTGTGTTAGTGCCGAATCGTAGTCGTTTGGAAGCGTCTCTAGAAGCGTCGTACGAAATTTGGATAGTTGCCACGTGACGCGTGCCGATAACCGTGAGATCTGATTCACCAACGATCTGGCGGTTAAAGGCTGGGAGCTCCAGATTAAGGTGGGCGCCACCCTTGCCCTGTTGGTAAGAGTACTTTCCATCCGCCGAGAGACGATCCTTGATGTTCAATTTGAAATTACCCAACGGTGCTGCCCTAGCGCGGTGGACCTCGATCAGGAATTCTACGTACTTGACATTGTTATGCTTGATGTCCGCATGCGAGTCGACCCTCTCGGGGGTTATAGTCAGAGCAGCATCCACGTGGGTCAGTTTATCGTTAAACTTGACGTTCGCGTTGAGCTGAGTGTCGATGTTATTGGGCTTTACGTCGTAGACGGTATCAGCGCTCACTTCGATTTTGTTGCCTGGTCGTAGCTCCAGCGATCCGGTCCACTTGCTACGACGAGCATCCACTATGAACCGTTTTGTCTTGAACTCCACACCGTTATCCTGTAGCTGAGCCTCGAATTCTACGTCAAAGTCCCCGGGCTTCGTTATTCCAGTCTTGGCTGACAGCTCGGATCCAGCCTTGAAGTTCTGATACTGGAATTCGACGTCGTAGGAAATGTATTTTGGCGTAACTCTACCCTCCACTTCCGCGTTGACGCCCAACAACGGATACTTCAGCTTTCTCTGAACGTATACATCGAATTCCTGGATGGATTTGAGTACCAGCCTGTACTTTCCGCTCAACTCGAATCGATTCACCTGAGACTGCAGATCCCTTCCATGCACGATCACCAACTCCTGTTCACCGGAATGATCGTCACCCTTGTTCTCCAGCGAGATGCTGAACCCTGCGTTCGGATTCTTGGACGAAGTAGCAGTGACGGATGCCTTGTAGTTTCGCAGATCCGTAAAATGAGCGTTACCCTTTATGGCCAAGACGTCATTTCCGTACTCTGTTCGTATATCTACATTTGCACTTGGATGTTGCAGGGTAAAGGTACCGTCGATGCTCACGATCGATTGACCATTTCCGGCCAGGGCGAGTCTTCGGAAAGTGAAAGTCTTTCCGCCATTCGTGTTACTCACATCGATAGCCCCACTAGTTCTGTACTGCTGTCCCTTGGTCTGTAGACTCTTCGTGTTCTTCGATGCTAATCTCTCGACGTGTTCAGGAATCCTGTACTCTAAAATCGGCGTGTATCTGTTGCCACTCAAGGCTACACCGAGTTTTCCGAAGTACTCGTCGTTGTCGTGTTTCAGGGTAATACTAACGGTCATCTCTCGATCGTTGGTCCTAACCAGGCCCGATATAGAGGCCTTTTTTATCGGCGAGTCAAACGCGAGGTTGAAGGATTTCTCCGGTGCCACGGTGGCTTCAGCGATGAATGAGACACGCCGATTGTTCCGGCTATTGGGAGTGTCGAAAACGATCTGGAACGACTGAGAATGCGTTTCTTTGTCGTAACGTGCCGTGAAGTGATAGTTGCGAGCATCCTTGTTCTCGAAGTAGAAGACGAACTTGGCTGGGCCGCTGAGTGGGAAGAGGGCCCTCTTCGTTACGGATGCTACGTTCTCGTAGGGATAGGACACTTCACCGCATACCTTCAGCCCGATCGCGTCGACGAACTGGTCGAAGCAATCCGCGTATTCCTTGCCCTTGGGGAACTTGGGAGCAACGTAGTCGTGCCCTTTTGCCCCGGAGCTAATGAGGACTTCGCTGGTGAAGCTGAAGATCTCCTGTTTCTGCTTGGGAAGGCCGAGATTCACGTCGATTCCTTTGCCATCGAGCAATTTTACGACCAGGTCAGTCGCTGTAGCCGTATGCAGGGTGCTGATCACCTTCAGACCAGCCTCGACACCGTAGCTACCAACAACCAGGCTTCCAGCTATTCTGATCGAAGCACTTGGCTCCACTGCAATATCGATCTTCGCGGTCTGCGGGGTCTTTAGGATAGTAGCAATGTCGAGTTTACCTCGAGTCTTCAAATGAACAGCACTCGTTCCGGAAACACCGAGAGTCAAGGGGAAACCAAGACCGGTCGGGTAAACCAGCTCGGCGTCGAGGAATTGCAGATGATTTTTGAAATGATGGTCGAAATTCTCCACCTTCTGAATTCCGGATTTGAAGACGTTGGAAATCCTGTCGAAGATGCTGTCTATAGTCAAATCGTTGTCACTTCCGTGATAGTTGAGGAAAGCTAGTTCAGCACCGAACATCTTCACTGACAGATCCAACTCCAAGTCCTTCGACAAATCGTCGTTCGACAGCTTGATACTTTTGCGGAATTGCTCCACCTCTCTGGGATTCACGGATCGACCTCTGCGCGAGAGCTGCTTCAGCACGAACTGCTTGGCCTGATCTGAGAATGTGCCTTTTGGTCCAAAGTCCTTCTCTAAAAGCCTGTCCAGGTTCTCGGCGCGGCCTTCGAGCTCTAGGAAATTGAAGGCGTGCCCAAAGATGTGAGTCGTCAGATTGATACTGGCCGAACGAGGGACAAAGCTCTTCTGGCTATAGATCACGTTGGTCTCGGTCGATGCACCGCTGCCAAACCCGTCCAGAGCATAAGACAACTCGTTGTTGGAAGAGAATTTACGAAAATCTTCCGGGAACTTGGTGCGAGGCCTGATTAGACCCAGCTGACGTTTGGCTTCAGCTTTGTCTGGATTCGTCGATGCTCGGAGGTTGCGCAGATGCGAGGTTACGAAGGATCCGAATTGGTTTACGGTCTCTTTGTCGAGGACTTCCTTCAGCTTGTTGGCCACATGCGAGCAGGGGCACGCAACGAGAGCCAGATAAGCTTTGATCCTGACCTCACTGTCCTCCTCCTTGTCAGCCATGGTGCCAAAAAGGATCTTCTTCCATGCCATAGAGCATTTCGTTGGAAGAGTCTCGAGGGCCACGACACGGATGCGATTGTTCACGTTAGTGTCAGCAGCTATACCAGCTATCTTCACCAAAGTGGCTTCGTCCAAGTAATTCGAGTTGGCCAAGGCCTTCAGAGCTGATATAGCAACGTCTTGTTCCTTGTGGCCCCTAGTGTTACCGATCTTAGTCGTGATCTTGGCAAGAGCTCTGGACACAGCTGGAACATTATCGCATTGATGCTCCCGGCAGTATTTACCAATGACGGAACCAACGCCGAGGTAACCGATGCGAGGCAAATTGGGTTGATCCAGGAGAGTTACTACGGCGGTAACTGAAGCCAAGTTGGCATGGTGAACGAAGGCTAGACTAGTGTAGAAGACAAGAGCATCGATATCGGCGACTTCGCGGTTCTTGACCAACTCGACGAGTACCTCGACGGCCTCACCGGTACCCGTGCGGAACAGAGCGTCGAAGAGGACTCTCTTCGCAGAGACCTTGTCGTAGCCAACTCCAGCTCGCACGCGAGAGTAGACCGAGAGGATGTCGTCTTTGCTGCTTTGGCGCAAGACACTCACTAGCTCGGCAAAGCGTTGGGCTGCGGACAGCGTCACAGCGTCGGGCATAGACTCCTTGGCAGCTCTGAGTGCTTCCTCGATCGCGTGTACTGACGATCTTACTACTTGATGAGGAGCCTCGAAGATGAGAGTTTTTGGCACGGATACCGGAGCGGCTAATATACTCGCACGTACTCCTCTGTAGGTTAGGGACGTCTCAACGACAGTCTTTGCACCGGCCTCGCCGTTGCTGAAGGGCTTGTAGCGGTACGTCTCGAGGGAATTAGCCTCGTTTAAGATACCGCGTTCGAACTTTTGCACTACCTTGAGATCCGATCCGAGCAGGGGGATGGACTTGACGTAGGAATGCTCGTTGAACTTAGCCGAAATCAAATCTTGTCTTATGTTCTCGCGGTGGGCGCATTGTGCGAGGTTACGATGCTTCGTTACCGTCACTACGTCGCCGTTAGACTCGAAACTGAAATCGGTGGGACACGCTCCGAATATGTCGGTCTGCAACGGGAGTAAAATACTGTAAGATGCTGTAAAATGTCATAAAATACTGTTGTAAAATACCGTAACATAGTGTAAGATACTGTAAATCATTGTAAAATACTGTAAAATATTGTAAGATACTGTATAATACTATAAAATTGTAAAATAGTGTAAAATACTGCAAAATATTGTATAATATTGTCGTCAAATCGTGTAAAATGTCGTAAAATATGGTAAAAGGGGAGATGTCGAGGACAAGCGTGGAAAAAAAATGGATTTCTTCATACCCACCTCGTGACGGATCGTAGCTCCGGAATCTCGGGGTGTTGCGTGTTGGAAAAGAGAAATGACGGCTCTCTTGACGTTGAGAGCGGATTGACTGTCGCCATCCTCCGCGCAAACTTCCGATTCGATGTGACCATTGTAATAGTTGAACTGCAACGCGTGTTTTTCGATTTCTCTGTCAGGTGCCGGCTGAAAAGATGCGAAACGTTACACTCGATTGTTCTCGCCGAAGAAGAGATCCCGTGGAAAGTTGAATTGCGTAGAAACGAGATCACAATTTATAGGTGAGAACTGATACGGAGTACCAAAAAAAATATATAGTTTTTCACGTAACTTGAAATCTGGTCGCCGCATCCCACGATTTTTTAACTAATTTTTTGTTCCCTATTGCACTTTACACTCTATAGCAAAACATTTTGCCCATCAAAGTTGTTTGTACCATTTGAAAAAAATGAATTTTGTAAAAAAAAAACTTCGTCTTATTGATTTTAATGGAAATCTCAGATTTTTTTGGGTCTTTTCTATTTGGTCCCCCCATAATAATAATAATAATAATAATAATAATAATAATAATAATAATAATAATAATAATAATAATAATAATAATCGCCACGTACACAGCGAAAATATTGAGACGCAAGACGCGGACGACTGCCTAACGGATGACTGAGCAGACGGAATGACGCGACGTAACGAAATACAGACGAACGACACGAACGAACGAATACAGACAGAACCCCCAGCCAGAAGTAATATCAGCATAGTCCCTGGCTGGGGTGAGGACAACAAGGAGGTGGCAGTTTAGTGGGTAGGCCGGTTGTTTTTTGGGGAGTCCCACATACCCCCCTTGGTTCACAAGACCAAAGGGAATCCGTAAATGGATTCTGCAACTCCTTGGTAAAAAAAAAAAAAAAAAAAAAATAATGATACTGATGATGATGATGATGATGATGATGATGATGATGATGATGATAAGTTTGAAAAGTTCATTTATCGACCTATCATAAACATTACGAAAAAATCAGAGATTTGTTTTCTGATTTTTCTCCATCTTACTATGACCTCCATTATACTTTGGAAGGGTCATTCTATAATTTACGACCCGTTTGGAGCAGTTTTGGTGGTGTTGGAGGAGGGGAGGGGCAAATATGAGCGAGCCTTTTTTTTATTAATTATTCACCAACAAAATTATTAATTTAACAAAATTTGAATAATTCAAAGTAGTCGAATAATTCGAGTAATTACTTACCGCTCCGTTGATGAGAACGTTCTTCAATCGGACCTGGTGAACGCAATCGGATGTGGCACTCAGCTCCACGGTAGCTCCGAGTCGAATCCTGGCATTGCCTTCCGCATCGCTCACGGAAGTCGACGATAAACCCTCCAGTTGATAAATGTAAGTATGACCTTCTTGATACGCTTTCGTTGCGCGTACTGATCGGGGAGAGAAATAGGCGATTTATTAAACATTACGAATCGATCGTGAACGGCTTTGTTTCGGATCGATCATACCAATCCGCCGATCGCGGTGTAAACATCGACGCACGATACTCACCTCCATGACAGCCGACATTGCACTGATCTGAAACAAACACGAAAACAATACCGTGAATCGTGGGAAACAGTCAACAAGTCGTACGCTTCATTCCCGGAAGCTCCGGAAGCTCCAATAACACCAGCTAGTATTCCGATTAAATGGGACTAGGAAGCGATCGAAAAGAATTCTCCCCCCACGCAGAGTGGCAAGTATCGACTATTTTTTTAGCATAACTAATAAGTATAACTTGCATTCGTAATGAGGAAAAATTTATGGTTTGAAAAAAATTGAAAAACACACCAAACTAAAAAGTAATAATAAATTAAATAATTTTTTTTTTTCATACTACGTTTTTAAAACGGGCTAAAAGGTAAAAAATCATTTTTTATGGCCCTATAATTTTGAAAACAAAATTATTCGAATAATTATTTTAGGGTTTTCAGTCTATTGTTTAAACAAATGTAGGCACAATTATTAATTTTTTTATTCGCACTGCAAATAAAATCTCATTGTAAAATACGATGCAATTGTAATTTCAATATACTCCATTAATGTTGTAATGTGAGTACTTTTTAATGGCAAATTTAGTTTTCCCCAAGGGCAAGGTTTTCGTCGTTGTGATTTTTTTCGAAAAAAAATAGTCGAGTACAATTATCTCTATACAACAAATTTGCAGAGAATCTTACGCTCTACAACTTTTACTTTGAGTAACGTCGAATATTATAAGAAAAAGTATAAATGTTATTTCAGTCCAAACTATAATCCCTATTAATTTTCATGCCTAATTAACAAAATGGCGGACAATTTTCGAAAAAAAATAGCAAAGAAAACCATGTTTGTGACCTTTGACCTTGAATATGTTGAAATTATGTGAGACTTTCGAAGTTGATTAGAAAATGTGGAAAGGTTTGCCCCCTTTTTCGTCTTATTTGAATAGACTACTTGTGGCGATCAGATTTTTTCAAATCGAAATCGTTACGGAATTGAAAAACGCCGAATCATCACTTTATAGAGAAGATAAGACGAAGCGTGGTATTTGTTGGACAAGATTAATAACGTTGAATATACACGCGCGATGATTATTAGAACGAGTAACCCCGCCGATGGGGTCGTTCCTGATAAAGTAGCAATCTCGGACTCTTGACGACTGGAAATATAACATTATAATACGCTCTTATCAACATGGTTCGAACGGCTAGCGTGAAAAAAATAAACTCGAAGACCGATGTTGGTATCAGTAACGTTGGCAAGTAAAAACTGCGTATTCGCGATCATCGAATTTTTCTCTCCAAAATGATCGCAAAATCGAGCGAAAGATCAGCAATGATCGCGATCTCAAACGAAAGATCGGCAACAATCGCGAAATTGAGCAGAACATCGGCAACGATCTCGAAATTAAATGACAAATCAGTAACGCTCGCGTTCCTGGATGGATCGGCGCAAAGTTATTGAAAATATTGCGACAAATGCAATTGTCTACAATCGATCGGTCTACATTTCTTATTACTGGGCGATGCACACGATTCGATCGATACAAATAATCGCGCAAATAATGTATTATTTCAGGTAATATTCTCCCGCAATTTGTGGCAACTTAATTAAGAGGAAAGGCAGGGTTAGTTAGTCTATGATACCACTAAGCAATTAAAGGTACTGAGTACCTTTAATTGCTTAGTGGTATCATAGACTAACTAACCCTGCCTTTCCTCTTAATGTATTATTTGTTCAAATAATACAACCAAAATATATTTCTCCACGAACACGCCAATTCCAATAACCACCGATCTCCGCTATTCATTTAGTGACATTTCCAACAAAAAAAATCTGAAAATCGATCTTTTTTTTCTTCAAAATTCTCAAAAACCAAAAAAACGACGTTGCAAACGACGAATCAAATAGAAGCTCGATGCGTAAATTTAATTTAAAATAGATCGAGTTTGTTATAACGTGATGCGTAGGATCAATTTACTCAATGTCCGGTTGGAAACAGGGGACTTAGGGGACACTGGCCAATCATTCAGTTCACCAACGTCCCCGTTGTCAGTCGGGTAATCATCTGCCGTAACAACGAGATGGTAGAAATACATCTTCTCTATTGCCATCGCAACTTGTATGGAATGTAGCCCGGTCCGTCGGCGACACCCCAAACGAAAACTGACCAATAGCCAATAACGAGGAAAATCAAACTAGAACTGGCATACTTGAACTCGTGACGCGATGAAAGTACAGCAATATCCCAATAAACGGCGAGTGACCGGTAATGAACGATTCCCGATTTTTCACGGCTGTTCATCGAACAGCCGATGATTTCCGAATTTTCTGATATTCTATAATTAGTTTCCTAATTCTTTACAACAATTTTCCGAATTTTCTATAATAAGTTTCAGAATTTTCTATAACAATTTTCCGAATTTTCTAAAATAAATTTCCCAATTTTCTACAACAATTTTTTATAAACTTTGTCTAAATTTTTTATAATAAGTTTCCCAATTTTCTATACTAATTTTCCGTATTTTCTATGATCAATTTCCCAATTTTTTATAGCATTTTTCCAATTTTCTATACTAATTTTCCGAATTTTCTATAATCAATTTCCCAATTTTTTATAGCATTTTTCCAATTTTCTATAACAATTTTTCCAATTTTCTATAACAATTTTTCTAATTTTCTATAACAATTTTTCCAATTTTCTATAAAAAATTTCCCAATTTTCTATAACACTTATCCGAGTTTTCTATAATAAGTTGTCCAATTTTCTATAACAATTATCCAAATTTTCTATGATAAGTTTTCCAATTTTCTATAACAATTATCCGAATTTTCTATCATAAGTTTCCCAATTGTCTGAAATAATTTTCCGAATTTTCTATAATAAGTTTCCAATTTTTTATAATAATTTTCCGAATTTTCTTTAATAAGTTTCTCAATTTTCCATACAAGTTTCCCAATTTTCTACAATAATTTTCTGGATTTTTATAATAAATTTCCCGATTTTCCATAATAAGTCTCCCAATTTTCTACAACAATTTTCTGGATTTTTTATAATAAATTTTCCGATTTTCTATAATAATTTTCCCAATTTTTTATACAAGTTTCCCAATTTCCTGTATTAAGTTTTTCAAGTTTCTACGAAAGTTTCCGGAACTTCTACAACGATTTTCAGGATTTTCAGGATTTTTCTATAATAAGTTTCCAAATTTTCTAAAAATAAATTTCTCAATTCTCTATAAGAATTTTTCGAATTTTCGAAAACAATTTTCCAAATGGTCTCTAGTAAATTTCAAAATTCTTCACAACGTTCCGAATTGTTTATAATAAGTTTCCGAATTTCCAAGATTGCACGTCCATAGATACGCGATAGAGCGGAATAAACGACCGTCGGCATTTCGCGAATTCACGCGTCAAAGCTCCGAGAAGTACCCGAGAAGGACATCAGACGAGGGATGAGTTTGATATAACTCGTACAAAATACCGGATAACGCGTATTCCGATGACGAGTAATTCGATTTCCGTAGATTCGTTCGTAGGTAATAGAAATGCTGACATTTCTGAAGCAGCAACAACCTTCACCGGTCACTTCCGCCCTCTTTTACTTCAACGATTCGATCAATACTATTATTATTATTATTATTATTATTATTATTATTATTATTATTATTATTATTATTATTATTATTATTGTTGTTGTTGTTGTTGTTGTTGTTGTTGTTGTTGTTGTTGTTGTTGTTGTTGTTGTTGTTGTTTTTGTCATTATTATTTATCCGATCCAACTCACTGGCTTCCGAAGATCCGGCAAGAAGAAGAAATCCGAGAAGTAAACCCGCAAGGGTCAACCTCGGTAGACGGGCCATAACGATCGTGCGAGTATGAATATTAACGCGAACGAGTATCGTCACACACAACGTGTCGTTTTGTTCCGTCCGAGCATTTATGCACTCGACAACGACCAACTGTCATCCCCACTCCGCATCATCTTCATCATCATCATCATCATCGCCATCATCGTCGTCGTAGTCGTCGTCGTAGTCGTCGTTCATAGCTGCAACGTTATGCCTACTCCCTCGCAGATCCTCGCCACATCCCCTCGATCCCGGTATTGGCAGAGCAAACGATAATCGACGATACGAAGGCTCTCGCCGCTCCTCTATGCCCGCGGTGATACGTACAGATAGATTTGTTTGTCTGACGAAAAGTTGCGCGTGGCGGGGAACGAAAGCTCTTCTCCGGTCAGTCCGTGTTACCGCGACGCTACGAATAACAGAGAGAGTGGTTTAATATTTTCTTCCAGTACATACCGCAAAGAATACACACTGATGAGACATGATAGCGCGGGGTTCGAACGAGACATCGAGCAATAAGTTGAAAACTGTTATCGGTAGGGAAAAAAGTTTCCAACAAAGAATGTAGGTGATTGAAAGATCTATAAGTTTTGTAAGGTAACATTCCATAAAAGTTAATGATTGCGGGGATAGAGGCGGAAAAGGGAGGATGATAGGACGGTTTGTGCGTTTTGGACGAAATACCTCGAAAAGCATTGAGATGAGAAAAAAAAAATTTCAGACACAAAATGTAGGTGATTAGAAGTTCTATAAGTTTTGTGATGCGTAACGTTTCATAAAAGTTAATGATTATGGAGATAGAGGCGAAAAAAGGCAAAAAATATGAAGTTTTGTGCGTTTTGGACGAGATAACTCGAAAAATATTGCGACTGGAAGAAAAACTTTTTGACCAAAAAGTTGGGAAATTTGATTTTAAGAAAAAAACGTCTGATTTGTATTTGGTGCAGCGCTGTCGAGATATCGGAATTACGGGGCAACGGCGTTACACTTGCCAGCTCTCGGGGCTCGAGACCTATAGGATGGACGACGTCCACACGGGAAAAAACTGCACTGGTGAAGAAAAAAACGCGATTGATAACGTCGAGAGAGAAGAGATGATAAGTAGCATCCATGAAGGGTAGACAACGTGAACTGCGTCCACGATATCGCTGTATTTCGCATTGGTTCTTACTTCGTTCGTTATTTTCCTTTTTTTATCTTCTTTTTCGTTCTTTCGCATCTTACTGCGGCTCGTGGAGAGATATCGTCAGCACGTGTGATGTCTTATGCCGTGTTGGTGCATAAGCTGAGGGAAATTTACTAGGTGATAGGACGATGATTGTTTCGAGAACACTCTCGGAGCCGCGTGGAAAACGTACGGATGAATCAAGCACGATGGGAAGCGAGCAGCCTGTCGCAATCATTACGACCCCCCAGCAATGATTCGATCATAGTGACCGAAACACTCTACTAGTCGTAGAATAGAGCAGAGTAGATGTTAGCCCATTAGGGCCCAGGCAAAAACTGGGCTAGATAGCATCGAACTAACTATACCATTCATAGGCTAATGGAATACAAAGAATATCCGTGTTTTTTCTTCTGTCATTTTCAATTGTTTATAAAAAATTATTTAAACAAATCATGATAAAAGTTCCCATTCCGAAAAACTGATCGCACCAATCGATACCATTCGACAAAATATGACGAAAACATACATCCAACTTTTTACTCGACGTTCAATTTGTTATTGTAAGACGATTATAAACAATTGAATTTCCGAAACATGCAAATTGTTGAAGATTAGGTTTTCGTCATCATTTTTCCCGTAGAATCGGTTGGTGCAATCAGTTTTTCAAAATAACAATTTTCATCGTAATTTGTTTAAACAATTTTTTATAAACAATTGCAAATGACAGAAGAAAAAATACGAGTATCTTCTTTGTCATTTGCTTACGAATATCATAGTAAGTTTGATGTCATCTAGTCCAGTTTTTGCTTGGGCCTCAATGAGTTAATGAGGTCAAAGACTGTTCCTGTACAGCCTGTATCCTGTATAACCCGGACAAACAAGTACGTGGTAGTATTAGATACCAAAGTTCGCATCCTGGGTACATATTGCAATTATTATTATTATTGTTATCACTAATAACTAAAAAAAATACATATTTAGGATATTGCACAAATATGAAATGATTATATAATAGCAATAGGAATTGCAATAGTAATAAGTATATTAAATAGGTGCAATAGGAATGAAAATAATAATAATAAAACAACTATTGCCCCAAACATTATATAAAACTGTGTATATTCTATAAATTATTTATAAATTGTATACAAATTATACATAATTATGTATAATTTTTTTCTCGGATACGACTGGTATTCCGTACTTTGATCGATGAAGATTTCGGACGTGAAACGTAAGCAAAAAAAATCGGAAATTTTCTATTTTTAGTAACAATTTTTTTTTTTTGGCTCTGCGATGATTCGTCGACATTTTGCAGACCGAGTAATTCTTGTCGGCTCAAGTACTTATAATAGTTGACCAATTAAATAAACGATCGTCATAATTTTGACGATTGAATCGTAGCTGTCTTGTTATTCTGATTCAATATTTGATAAGATATCCAACAATGAATCGCAATAACTGACGTTCCTTTGTTCGTCGTCTCTGACAATCATCTATCGCCCGGCAAAAGGTCTCTCAGCTGGTGTGGACAAAGCGGTTGAACTTTGTATGAATTGAATCCAATAGGCCGTGCGACGGTGATTCACGCGTATTTACAGCCACCGATTCGTTCCAGACGATCCGGAGCAACGTTCGTCGAGAAACGTTGAGAAACTTCGAAACGGCAGCAACAAATAATAAATTAACAAAAAACAAAAATTCCAAAAATTTGGCAATCAAAAAACTCGGCTGAAAAAATATAACCGAAAACGAACTCATTGCGAAAAAACAGCAACGACACGTTTTCCTCGAAGACGAGCACCAAACTCGATTCTATGAGGAATTCTACATCGCACCAACTACACGCGTCTGCATACAACAATATATATATATTTATTAAAATATATCTTTAGTAATAATAATAGAATTATCAAGACAATTCACAAAAATATGTTCGTTACAAACAATCCTTTGTCATTGTGGGGCGTTGTTGAGGCGTTAAACATAAGATATGAAAACTATTTTGCATAAAATTATGTCGGTTTACTATGAAAAATTCAAGTTGCCACGAAATGGCACCTTTTCATAACAAATAAAGAAATTCCATCTGATATGTTTATATATGTGTGCACACCAAAATTTTACTATGCTTGTTATTGTGATAGTTGGAGTTATTATTATTTCCTGTTCTGCCAGATTGCGAACAGATGACTTGTTTACCTTGGCAAATTTATACCTTCAATTATGTAATTTTGCTGGTTAAATGAATAAATAAATAGATAAACAAACAAATAAATAAACAAGTCTTTTCTTTTTAAACGTAACGTAAATTGCATGTACCTCGAATTGGCTATTATGTAATTCTATTGTTGAATGAATAAATAAATCAAATATGTAATTTCACTGGTCAAATGAATAAACAAATAAATAATCCTTTTTTTTTGAAACGTAACGTGAACTACATATGCCTTGAAATGACTAATATATCAGCTAGTATTCAGCACAATAATTTTTTTGCATCACATGCTTGAAGTTGTTTAATTATAAAAATTTAAAAAAAAATGTGTACGGTGTTCTTATTCATGGCAATTTTGGTCTGGTGCTTTTATAGAATTTTATAGTCGAAAATTAGTGGGCAATCGAATACAGAAAGAGGTTTTATCGTGACAATAAATAGGGTTGACACTCGGATCGCAAGAGCCTCCTCGAAGAAACTCGCGTCTCATTGATGATGATAGGCCTTCTGCAAAGCGTTCGAACGAGGGTTAAGCGACTGATAAGAGAGCCGAGAAAATATCGAGAAAATGATAAACGGCGAGGCAAGACTTGTTACTCGCTGCGCGACACGAATGGCCGAGGCGTCGCGACGCCAGCAAGTTTTGGTGAGTATGTAGGTAACGTGGGTATCGCCTAATAAGTAGTCGGGCACGTTTTTTTGGCAGTGAGGCGAACCCCTCGTCGAAATCCATAACGCGCTTTTCGTGACGACACGAATGACCGATGGACTATGAACTTTCGAACGACGACTGATTTTATTCCACGAACCCGATCGTTTCTACAAGTCCGCGCTGTTCTTTGACTTTTGATAAGACGATGAGTCGCGCGCAGTTGCCGTACGCGGAATTTATGGGAAATTAAGGCGAATTTTCCTTTTTGCTCTCAACTCATCTAACATTTCATGTCTCTCTTTCTATATCTCTTTCTCATCGAAAGGGTGGATCGGAATAGAAATTTCCACGGATTGCGGGTTTGCGGGAGCGAGGATCTATAGAACAAGGGTTCCTTAAGGCCTTGAAATGCCCTTACTTACTCAGTGGACTTTGGAAACGAACCACGTTCTCTTCGGTAATCGATAAATAACAGAGATAACAGGCTGATATGTTTCTTCAAATATTGTTCGTATTCAATCTCGCCGAGAAGTTTCTTCCAGATGATATCCGACAAATCTTTTCGACTTATGCCGGGTGCTGAAAATGCTCGTTTGCCGAGAGCGGAATCCTCCGACTATCGTGAAGAAACTTTGACCCGGTTTTTTCCGATAAACGATTCAGCTGAATTTGTTTTACCAAATTTATAACTGAACTGATAATGATAAAATCAATAAAAGATGTGATGAAAATAATGACGATGACAATGAGAGTGATGGTGATGGTGATGGTGATGTTAATGATGATATTAATGGTAATGGTGATGGCGATGGCAACGCCGACGGCGACGGCGATGACGACGGCGACGGTAATGACAATGACGATGGCGATGGCGTTGATGATGGTGATGATGATAGTGATAGTGATGGTGATGGTAATGGTGATGGTGATGGTGATAGTGATAGTGATGGTAAAAGTGGTGTTGGTCTTGGTAATAGTAATGGTCATGGTAATGGTGATGGTGGTGTTGATGTAAGTGAGAGAGATGTTTATGGTGATGTACTTGGTGATGTTGATGGTAATGGTGATGGTGATGGTGATGGTGATAGTGATGGTGATGGTGATGATGATAGTGATGGGGTGGTGGTGATGATGGTGGTTATGGTGGTGGTGATGATGGTGGTAGTGGTGGTGATGGTGATTGAGATAGTGGTGATAGTAGTGCTGGTGGTAGTGGTAGTGGTGGTGGTGATGATGATGGTGATGATGATAGCGATTGCCATGGCGATGGCGATGTCGATGTCAATGTCGATAACGATAACGATGGCGATGGCGATGGCGATTACGATGGCGATGGCAACGGCGATGGCAATTACAATGGCAATGACGATGGCGATGGCGATGGCGATGGCGGAAGCGGAAGCGGGGGCGAGCGGTGGGGGCCAGAGCGAGGGCAAGGTCAAGGGCAAGGGCAAGGGCAAGGGCAAGGGCATGGGCGAGGGCAAGATCAAGAGCAAGGGAGGAAAGAAGGGCAAAGGCGAAAGAGAAAGCGGTGGCCAGAGCGACGGCACGGGCGAGGGCGTGGGCGAAGGCAAGGGCAAGGGCGATGACGATGACGATGACGATGAATATGGCAATGGCGATAACAATGGCGATGGCGATGTCAATGGCGACGGCGATGGCGAAGGCGATGGATATGCGATGGCGATGGCGATGGCGATGGCGATGACGATGGCGATGGCGATGGCGATGGCGATGGCTATGACGCTGGAGATGGCGATGGCGATGGCTATGACGCTGGGGATGGCGATGGCGATAGCGATGGCAACAGCGATGGCGAGAGCGGTGACGATGGTGATGGTGATGGTGATCGTGATGGTGACGGTGGAGCTGATCGCGATGACAATGACGATAGCGATGACAATGGCAATGGCGATGTCGTTGGCGACAGCGACAGCGATGGCGATAGCGATGGCGATGATTATAGTGATGGTGATGGTGATCGTGATGTTGACGGTGGTGGTAATAGTGATGCTGATGGTGATGGTGGAAGTGGTGTTGATGTTGGTGATAGTAATGGTCATGGTGATATTATTGGTGATGTTGATGGTGATGGTGATGTACATGGTGATGGTGATGGTGATGGTAATAGTGATGAGGATGTCGATGTCGATATTGATAACGATTGCAATGGCGATGACGATGGCGATGGCGATGGCAATGGCGATGACAATGGTACTGGCGTTGTCGATGGCGTTGGCAAAGGCAATGGCAATGACGATGGCGATGGCAATGGCAATGGCAATATCGATGGCGACGGCTTTGGCGAAGGCTATGGCGATGGCGATTGAGATGGCGATGGCGATGGCGATGGCGATGACGATGGCGATTGCCATGGCAAAGGCGGTGGCGATGCCGATGGCGACGGCGACGGCGACGGCGACGGCGACCGCTACGGCGACGGCAACAGCGATGGCGATAGCGGTGGCGATGGTGATAGTGATGGTGATGGTGATCGTGATGGTGACGGTGATGGTGATGGTGATGCTGATGGTGATGGTGATCGTGGGGTTGGTGTTAGTGATAGTAATGGTCATGGTGATGTTATTGATGATGTTAGTGGTGATGGTGTTGGTGATGGTGATGGTGATGGTGATGGTCGTGGTCGTAATAATGGTGGTGGTGGTGGCGGTGGTGGTGGTGATGGTGGTGATGGTGATGGTGATGGTGATGATGATGTTGGCGGTAATGTTGATGGTGATGGTGATAGTAATAGTGGTGGTGATGGTGACGATGATAAGAATGGTAATGGTGATTGTGATGGCAGTGATGATGGTGATGGAACTAGAAGTGAAGTTGGTTGTGGTATTGGTGGTGGTGGTGGTGGTGGTGATGGTGATGATAATGACATTCGCTATGGCGATGGCGAAGGCAAGAACAATGGCAATGTCGATGGCAATAGCGATGGCGATGGCAATGGCGATGGCGATGTCGATGGCGATGGCGATGGCGATGGCGATAGTGACGGCGACGGCGTTGGTGACGGCGACAGCGATGGCGATAGCGGTGGCGATGGCGAGGGTGATGGTAATGGTGACGGTGATCGTTATGGTGATAGTGATGGTGATGGTGATGGTGATGGTGATGGTGATGGTGATGGTGGTTGTCCTGATGATGGTGGTGGTGGGGTTGGTGGTGGTGGTGATGGTGGTGGTGGTGGTGGTGGTGATGGTGTTGGTGGTGGTAGTGGTGGTTATGTTGGCGGTGGCTATGGTGGTAGTGGTGGTGATGGTGGTGGTGGTTATGGTGATGGTGATAGTGATGTTGGCGGTGATGATGATGGTGATGGTGATGGTAATAGTGGTGTTGTTCGTGACGGTGATAATAATGGTGATGGTGATGGTGATGGTGGTTGTGATGGTGTCCGAAATAGTGGTGATGCTGGTTGTGGTGGTGGTGATGATAATGACAATTGCCTTGGCGATGGCGAGAGCGAGGGCAATGGCAATGGCGATGGCGATGGCGATGGCGTTTTTGATGGCGATGGCGTTGTCGATGGTGATGGCGACGGTGACGGCGACGGCGATGGGGGTGGCGGTGGCGATTGCAATGGTGATGATGATAATGATGGTGATGGTTATCGCGATGCTGATAGTGATGGTGGTGTTGGTAATGGTCATGTTCATGATGATGTTCTAGGTTATGTTGACGATGATGGTAATGCAGATACTGGTGGTGAGCGTGAGGGTGAGGATGCGAATGACGGTGAGGTTGGATGTGGAGAAAGGGGTGCAAGTGGGGGTGAAAGTGTGAGTAACGATGACGGTGAGGGTGAGAATGAGGGTGAAGACGAGGCTGAAGCTGAGGGTGAGGGTGAGGCTGAGTAACAGGAGTGCGGGCGGGTGAGGGTATGGGTGGGGCCTAGTTTGGGGGTGAGAGTGAGAGTGAGGTTGACGGCGAGGGCGAGGGTGAGGACAAGGGTGAGGGTCGTCGTGAGCGTAAGGGTCAGGGTGGCGGCAAGGGTGAGGGTGAACCAAATAGTGATGGTGAGGGTGAGGGTGAAAGCGAGGGTGAGGGAGGAGGTTGGACTGAGGGTGATGGTGATGGTTGGAGGGTGCGGGTGGAAAGCTGAGGGTGATGGTTATGGTGACGATGAGGGGGTGGAGATGATAGTGATGGTGATGGCGAGAGGGTAAGGGTGGTAGCGATGGTATTGATGAGGGGGTAAGAACGATGGAACGGTGTTAGTTGAAAGGTGAGGGTGATAGTGATGGTGATCGTTAGAGGATAAGGGTGATGGCTATGGTGATGATGATGTGGTGAGGTAGATAGTGTAGCGATGGCAAGGGGGTGAGATTAATGGTGATGGTGATGGTATTAAGGTTCAGGGTGATGCTGATAGTAAGAAGGTAAAGGCGATAGCGATGGTGATTTGGAGGGTGAATATGAAGGTTGAGGGTGCAGGTGAGGATGATGGTGAGGATGAGGGTGTAGATCACGGCGGAAGTGAGGGTGGGGGTCAGAACAAGAGTGTGGGTGAAGACGAGGGTGAAGGTGTGGATGAGGGTGAAGCCGAGTGTGAAATTAAAGGTGAGGTGAAATCAAGAGTGAGGGTTGGGGTGTGGGTGAGGGTGAGATTAAGAGTAGGGGTGACGGGAAGGGTGGAGCTGAGCCTGAGGCTGACGCTGAGGATCAAGCTCAGGCTGAGGCTTATGCAGGGGCTTAGGGTAAGGGTGAGAGTGAGGGTAAGAATGAATGTGGAGGTGAGGGTGAGGATGAGAGTGAGGGTGAGGGTGAGGGTGAGGGTGAATGTGAGGGTGAGGATGATTGTGAAGAGGATGGCGAGCGTGAGGGTGACCGTGAAGGTGAGAGCGAGAATGAGGTCAAGCGTGAGCGTAGACGTTTAGGTGAGAACGAGGGTGAGGTTACGGGCGGTGGTGATGGGGAGGGTGAAAGTGAGGTAGAGGTTAAAAGTACGGTTGAGATTCGGAGTGAGGGTGAGGATGGAAATGAGGGCCAGGGTGGCGTGCTAGTGAGGGTGATGGTGGTGGTCAGGGTGAGGGCGAGGGTGAGGATGAGGGTAAGGGTGTGGGTGAGGGTAAGGGTGAGTGATATTGAAGTCGAGGGTGGATGTGAGACTCAGGGTCAGAATCAGGGTGAGCGTGAGCGTGAGGGTGAGGGTGTGGGTGAGAATGAGGGTGATGATGAGGGTGAAGGCGAGTGTGAGGGTGATGGTGCGGGTGAGGTCGAGGGTGAGGTAGAGCGTGAGGTCGACGGCGGGGTTAAGGGTGAGGGTGAGGGTGAGGGTTAGTGTGAGGGTGAAAATGAGGGTGAGGGTGAGAGTGAGCGTGAGTGTCAGGGTGAGGGTGAGGGTGAGAGTGACGGTGGGGATGAGGGTGAGGGTGAGATTGAGGGTGGGGTGAGAGTGAGAGGGAGGGTGGAAGTGAGAACGAGATTGAGGATGAAAACGAGGTTGAGGGTGAGGGTGAAGTTGGGGGTGAGGGTGAGGGTTAGGCAGGGATGAGTGTGAGGTTGATGGTGCGGGTGAGGGTGAGGGTGAGGGTGCGGGTGCAAATCAGGGGGAGGCTGAGGATGAGGGCCAGGCTGAGTATGAGGGTGGGGATTAGAGTGTTCGCGAGAGTGAGGGTTAGGGTGAGGATAAAGGTGAGGGTGGGGGTAAGGGTGGTGGTGAGGGTGAGGGTGACAGTGACGGTTAGAATAAGGGAGAATGTGGGTAGATGGTGAGAGTGAGCCTGAGTTCAAAGGCGCGGGTGAGGGTGAGGGCGAGCTCGAGAGTGGGGGTAAAGGTGCGCATCTGACTGAGGTTCCAGTCGATGGTGAGGATGAGGGTGGGGATGAGAGTTAGGACGAGAGTGAGGTTGAGAGTTAAGGTGAGGCTGAGGGTGATGGTGAGATCGAGAATAAAAGTGAGGGTGAGCGTCAGCATGGGGGTGAAGGTGAGGGTGAGGGTCTGACTGAGAGTTTCAGTGAGGGTGAGAGTGAGGTTGAGTGTGGGAGGGATGATGATGGTGAGTGTTTGTAGAAGGGTGAGGTCGAGAGTGAAGTCGATGCTGAGGGTATGATTGAGGGTGAGCGTGAGTGTCAGTTTTAGCGTGAGCCTGAGGGTGAGAGTGGGGATGAGGGTGTGGCTTCGGGTGAAGTTAGAGTCAAATCGATGGCGAGTGTGAGGGTAAGGCTCCGGCTCAGGGCGAGGTAGAGGGTCAGGGTGTGAGTGAGGGTGGGGGTAAGGGTGTGCGTAAGAGTGATGGTGGGGGTGAGGGTGGGGCTAAGGGTCAGGGCTAGAGTGAGGTTGGGGTTGAGGGTGAGGTTGGGAGTAAGGTTGAGCGTGAGCATGAGCGTGAACATCAGGAAAAGAGTGAGGGTGTAGGTGAGAGTGCGAGCAAGGGTGAGGGCGAGTTCGAGGGCGGAGGTAGGAGTGAGGGCGAAACTAAGAGTCGGTGTGAGGGCGAGGGTGAAAATGTGGGTGCGGAAAAGGGTAACTGTAAGAGCAAGGGTAAACTCAAGAGTGAGTTCGGGGATGGGGGTGAACGAGAGGGTGAAAGTGAGGGTTAGCGTGAGGTTGAAGGTGAAAGTGGTGGTGGGGTGAGAGTCAACCTGAGCGTGAGCGCGAGAGTGCGGGCGAGGGTGAATCTAAGCTCCAGGGTGAAAGTGAAGAAGCGGGTGAGGTTGAGGGTGAGGTCGTGGATGAGAATGAGGATGCAGGTGAGGCTAAGGGTAAGCGAGAGGGTAGACGTAGGGGTCTGGATAAGGGTAAGGGTCAGGGTGAGAGTGAGGGTAAGGGTGAGCGTGGGGATGAGGACGAGGGTTGGGGTGGAAGCAAGCGTGAGCGTGAGCATGAGGGTGAGAGTGAGGGCTAGGGTGAGTATCGGCGTTCATATCAGAACGAGGGTTTGAGTAGGATTAAGCGCGAGGATGAGGGTGAGATTGAGGGCGAGGAGAATGGTGAGGGTTACGCGAAGGGTGGAAGTGAGGGTGATGATAGGGGTAAGGCTGAAGGTGAGAGTCAGGGTGAGCTTAGAATGCAGTCGAGCGTGGGGGTGGGGGTAAGAATGAAAATGAGGGGTGAAGGCGAGGGTATGGGCGAGGGTGAGGATAAAGGTGAGGGTAAGGCTTAGGCTGGGGGTAGAGGTGAGGACTGGTGTGAAAATGAGGGTGAGCGTGAGAATTAGGGTGGGGGTTGGCTTGAGGTCCACGGTCATGGTGGGCGTCAACGGTGAGGGTAAGAGTAAGGGTGAGAGTGAGGGTTAGCGGTCGTAGGAGGGCGAAAGTCATAGTCCGGACAAGGGTGAAACTGAGGGTGAGCGAGAGGGTAAGGGGAGCGTGAATCTGAGCGATGAGGTAAGGGTGAGGGTGCAAGTGAGCTTGAGCGTGAAGATGGTAGTAAAACTGAGGGATAGGGTTAGCGGGAGGGTGACAGTGGGGGTGAGGATGAGGGTGAGGGTGATGGTGAGTGTGACGATGAGAATAAGGGTAAAGATGAGATTAGGTGAGGGTGAAGGTGTCGGTGAGGCAAGGCTGTGAGTGAGGGTGGGGGTGAGGGTGAGAGTGAGGGTGAGGGTGAGTGTGAGGAACAGGGTGAGGATGAGAGCGAGGGTGAGGGTGAGGATAAGAGTGAGCGTGAGGGTTAGCGTGAGGCTGGGGGTGACGTTGATGGTGAGGGTGAGGATGAGGTTGAGGGTTAGGTTGGCGGTGGGGGTGACGTACCAGGGTCGGGGTGAGGTTGAGGGTTGGGGTGGTGGTCAGCGTGAGGTCAAAGGTGAGGGTATGGCAGAGTGAGGGTGAAGGTCAGGCTTAGAATGAGGTTGATGGTGAAGGTAAAGGTAAGGGTGGGGACGTAGTCAAGAGTCACGGTGAGTGTGAGGGTGCGGGTGAGAGTGAGGGTGGCGGTGACGGCGAGGGTCATGGTGAGGGTGAAGGTAAGGGTCAGGGTGAGGCGTAGCCTCAGGGTAAGGGTGAGGGTAAGAGTGAGGGTTAGGGTGAGAGTGAGGCTGAGCGCCTGGGTGAGCGTGAGGGTAAGGGTGATGATGGGAAAGTGGGTGAAGGTGATGGTAAGCGTGAGGGTTGGTGTGAGAATGAGGGTAAGGGTAACGGTGACGCTTAGGGTGAGGGTGAGGATGAGGGTGAGGGTCAGTGTGAGGGTGAGGGTGAGGGTGGGAGCACGTGTTAACGTGAGGGTCAAGGTGGGGGTGAGGGTGAGAGTAAGGGTGAAGCTAAGAGTGAGAGTACGCGTGAGGGTGTGGATGAGGGTGAAGATCCGGGTGAGTCCGAGGGTGAGGTTGAGGGTTAGCGTTAGGTTGAGGGGAAGGGGTAGGGCAAGGGTAATGGTGACGTCGAGAGTGAGGATGAGGGTGGGGGGATGAATCAGGGCGAGGGTGAGCGTAAGGCTGAGCGTGAGTTCGAGCGTGAGCGTAAGCGTGAGGGTGAAACTGAAAATAAAAAAGAGGATCAGGGTGAGCGTGAGGTTGGGAGTTCGGGTGAGGGTGAGGGTGAGGGTCGTGGTGAGAGTGAACGTGAGGCTGCAAGTGAGGGTAAGGTTGTCGGTGAGGGTAAGGCTGCAGGTAAGGGTGAGGGTCAGCGTGATTCTGAGGGTGAGGTTTAGGGTGAGGTACACGGTGATGGTAAGGGTGTTGATGAGGGTGAGAACGAGGTCGACAAAGGAGGTGAGTTTGAGGGTGAGCATGAAAGTGAGCGCGAGGGTGTGTGCGAGAACGAGGGTCCGGATAGGGGTGAGGACGAGGATGAGGCATAGGGTCTGGGTGAGCGTGAGGTTGAGATTAAGTGTTTGGGTAAGGTTGAGGGTGGGGGTTAAAGTTAGCAAAGAGGTCTAGAGATAAGGGCGAGCGTTTCAATGAGCGTGACGGCAAGGGCCAGGTCGACGATGAGTGTAAAAGTGTTGGGAAGGTTGAGGGTGATGGTGAGAGTGAGGGTTAAATTGAGAGTAAGGGTAGGGGCGAGGGTGAGGGCGAGGCGAGGGGTGCGGATGAGTGTGAGGGTGAAGGTGAAGATAAGAGTTAGGCTGGGGGTGAGGGTGCCTGGAGGGGAATGAGAGTCTGGGGCTTTTCTGGCGACAGGATTGCTGCCCAGAGTCCCATTCTTGCCCATCGCTGTGGGCACCAGGCGCGTCCCCGGGTGGCGGATAGGGGAACTCCCTGGAAACAGGGAAGCAGCGAAATAAGCCAAGGGTTGTTGTCGAACGACAAACCCCTTGGACGAATAAGCTGTCGCGGACCATAGCTAGGGAAGGAAAACCTGAAATAAACCCCGGAAAGGCGTCCCGCCGGTAAAAATGGGAGCTAGGGAAGGAAAACCCGAAATAAACCCTCAATCCACGGCGTGAGATACCGTACCAAGGGATGAATGGCACCTGAGTGAAGGTGTCTCGAACGGTTCCCTCGGAGTACCTGGCGCAACTCCGTTGTAATCCTAGTCGCCTTACCCCCGCATCCAGGCTCTGCGGGGGCGGACAACCATTTCCTAGGCTATCATGGGAACAAAATGGATGGAAAGACAACGGACGGACTAAAACAAGACGACGGTAGGCAGAAACAGGAAATGAAGGACGGGAGGGTCCAGGAGGGGCGGGAGGGAGGGAGCGAGAAGCCGTGCCCGGCCTTTCGTAAGAGGAAGGCGGCACCGCTGATCGTCAGCTCCGACGAGGCGTCCGACGCCGAGCGGCGAGTGGGAAGGGCCATGGTAACGCGTAGTGCCAGCAAGAAGGCTCTTGCTGGCACCAGCGATGCGGCTGGCCCGTCACGCTCTCGCTCGGCCGGATCCCGGCCGGCGAGGGAGGAGCTGGAGGCCGAGGCCCTGGAGGCCGTTCAGAAAATGGGGGAGGAGTCGCGCGAGATGCGCGACTTGGCCCTCGGTGTCGCGGAGCTGGGGGACACCGAGTTTGCGGAGGAGGTGTCCTCCACGATTCGAGCCAGCGTCCTCGCCAGCGTCGCCGCGGTGGAGACGGTTGCCGCCAAGTCCGGCAACCTAAAGGGCGGTTTCGTGCGGGGACTGAAGGAGGCTGCCGATAACATTCGGCAGCTGACTTTGGTCCTCACCGCACGAACGGGTGCGGAGGACGTGGTTCAGCTCGCGGAGCAGAACCGCGTCCTCAGGGACAAGGTTTCGGAGCAGGGTCGCGAGATTCGCGACCTGCGAAGAAAGGTGTCCCTGCTGGAGAAAGGCCAGCCGCGCCCGAAGCCGGACCCACCGAGGGCCCCTCCCAAGGCGCCGGCGCCATCCGCTGAACCAGAGGCGCTGGCAGACGCCATCATGGCCAGGGTGGAGGCCGTGATGGCAAGGCGATTCGCCGCCCTGGAGGCTCGGCTGCTGCCGCAGCCAAGGGTCCGGCCTCCCCTGCACGTCCTCGGCCAGGACATCATGGCCGGGGAAAATGTGCGGGTAGAGGTTCCGGGGCGGCCACCGCCTGGGCCAGGGACCCAGCGAAGCCCGCAGGCCCCGCGCCGCGACCTGCCCGGGGGCTCACGCGACGCGGCGCCCCCCGCCTCGGCCGGCGAGACCTGGGCTACGGTGGTGGGCCGCAGAGCCCACCGCCGACAGGCCGCGCAAAGGCCGGCGGCGGGGCCGCCCGTCCAGCCGGCCCAGCCTGCGAGTCGGGGCAGCAAGAGGAGAGGGCAGGCGCGCGCCGCCCCAGCCTCCTTCCTTCGCCCGCCCAGCACGGCGGCAGTGGTGATCAAGCTGCTGCCGCCCGCTATGGACAGGGGCGTAACTTACGCCTCTGTCCTGGCGGAGGCAAGGAGAAAGGTGGACCTGCCGGGGCTGGGCATCGGCGGCGTCGTCCTGCGCCAGGCGGCAACGGGGGCCAGGCTGCTCGAGGTCGGGGGCACCGACAGGGAGGCCCTGGCCGACAAGCTCGCAGATGAGCTGCGAGCCGCGCTCGGCCAGGACCTGGTGAGCATCAGCCGGCCTGCTAAACGCGCCGAGCTGATGCTCACACAGCTCGATGAGACCGTCTCGGCCGTGGAGGTCGCCGAGATGGTCTCGAGAGTGGGTGAGTGCCCCCTGGACCAGGTGCGGGCCGGAGCCCCCAAAATCGGGGGGCCCAGGGGACAATCGTCCGCCTGGGTCGGCTGCCCCGCGACAGCGGCTAGAAAGATGCTTGCTGCGGGGCGGTCGCTTCGGATCGGCTGGTCCGCGGTGAGGGCCAGGTTGCTGCCGCCCAGGGCTCGGGCGTGCTTCCGGTGCCTGAGCTATGGGCACGTGGCGGCCTCCTGCAGCGGAGCCGACAGGGGTGGCCTCTGTTTCCGCTGCAGCGAGCCCGGCCACAAGGCGCAGGACTGCGGTGCCCCTGCTGTCCGCTGCGCGATATGCGCGGCGGCCGGTAGGGGCGATGCCCACCGCCTGGGCCGCTGCCCCGTCGCCGCTCCTCCGGGGGAAAAAAGGAGGCGGAGGAAGAAGAAGAAGGCCGCCCGCACGGCCCTGATCACCGGGGCCGCCAACGGAGGGGCGGGCGCCGCGACGACGGCGCCTGACCCCCCGAGCGCGGGCATGGAGGTCGTCGAGCATCCAGAATGATGCTCGACGTCCTCCAGGCCAATATCAACCACTCCGCCAGAGCCCGGGACCTCCTCCTACAGGCGATGGCGGAGTGGTCGATAGGTGTGGCAGTGGTGGCCGAGCCGTACTTCGTCCAGCCCAGAGGCAACTGGGTGGGGGACGGGGACGGCTCGGTCGCGCTTATCGTCGGCGCTTCTGCGGGGACCGCCCCATTGATGGGCGTCACCAGGGGTAGAGGCTATGTGGGAGCCATGGTGGGCGGCCTGTTCGTGGTGGGAGTCTACTTCTCACCGAACAGGCCGCTCGCCGCGTTCGAGGACTTCCTCGAGGGGTTGGCTGACGTACTGCGGCGGGGTCGTTCGGGAGGCATCATGCTCCTCGGCGACTTCAACGCGAAGTCAGCCCTTTGGGGAAGTTCTGCGACATGTGCGCGGGGGCGGGTCCTGGAGGACTGGATTACGGCCTGTGGCCTGACGCTTCTCAATCGCGGAATCGCGAGTACTTGCGTCAGGCCGCAGGGCGAATCCATAGTGGACCTGTCCCTCGCGACACCCCTGGTGGCTGCCCGAGTGCAAGATTGGCACGTGGACAGTGCGGAGACGCTGTCTGATCACCTGTACATCAGGTTCAGCGTCTCCCCTGTCGGGGCGGTCCGGATCCTGCGGGATCCTGCGACCCTCAGACGAGGTCCGCGCTGGTCGCTCAGGAGGCTGGACGAAGAGCGGCTGAAAGAGGCCGCCATAGTCCAGGCCTGGGCGACTTCGGCACCCCTACGGCAAGGAGAAGGCGGCATCGATGGCGAAGTGAACATCGATGCCGCCGCGGGACTCCTTGGCGTGGCGCTGAGACGCATCTGCGATGCGTCGATGCCACGCCAGGGCCCCAATGCCGGCGGCAGAAGGCAGGTGTACTGGTGGAGTGACGGCATAGCGGAGTTGCGGGCCCGATGCAAACGGGCCCGCCACCGTCACTCCCACCAGCGGCATCGGAGACGACGTCGGGGCGAGCAAACCCCTGACGCTGCGGAGGAGCACTGCGCCGAGGTATACCGCGCGGCCAAGTCCGAGCTCAAGCTAGCGATAGCGAAGGCGAAGGACTTGGCCCGCGGCGAATTACTGGCGAGCCTGCGGGACGACCCATGGGGGAAGCCCTACAGGCTCGTCAGGGGGCGGCTGCGCTGTCAGGCGAAACCCCTGACAGAAACGCTGCCGCCCCAGTTCCTCGGCGAAGTGGTAGAGAGGCTCCTCCCCGCCCGCGACGCCGCCCTGCTGCCCATCGAGGGAGCATGGCTGGCGGCGGCGGGGGGGCCTACAGAAGAAGACCAGCCTCCGCAGGCAGTCTCCGATGCCGAGCTTTCTGCCGTGGTCCGGCGCCGGGGCAAGAAGAACACAGCCCCGGGGCCGGACGGGGTGCCGAACAGGGTTATTACCCTGGCACGGGAGGCCCTCTCCGCCCCCATGAGGCAGGTGTTCACCGCCTGCCTCCGGAAGGGGAGCTTCCCCGAATTGTGGAAACGGGGCCACTTGGTCCTCATCCACAAGGAGGGGAAGCCAGCGGAGAACCCCGCGGCTTACCGCCCCCTCGTCCTGCTGGACGAGGCCGGTAAGCTGCTGGAAGGGGTTGTCGCGGCGCGCGTCGGTGAGCACCTCAGTGCGGCCGGTCCAAATATATCTGACAACCAGTATGGTTTCAGATCGGGCCGGTCCGCTGTGGATGCGATCAGGCGCGTCCGCGGCATAACCGAGGATGCGGCGGGGAGGGGACGGTTCACGGTCGCGATGTCGCTAGACATCGCGAACGCGTTCAACACCCTCCCCTGGGAAAGCATCCTCGGGGGCCTCCGGTACCACAGAGTGCCAGGGTACCTGCAGCGCGTGGTACGTAGTTACCTGAGGGGTCGCACCGTAGAGGCGCCGACGAGGGAGGGTGCGCTGACCAGGGTGCTGTCGTGCGGCGTTCCACAGGGGTCCGTTCTGGGCCCCGTACTGTGGAACGTTGGCTACGACTGGGTTCTACGCGGGGACCTGCCCGCGGGGACCCAGCTCGTCTGCTACGCCGACGACACCCTGGTCATCGCAGAGGGGGCGAGCTGGCGGGAGGCCAGCGAGCTCGCGACCGCCGCGGTCGAACAGACGATCACCCGGATCAGGGAGCTGGGGCTCGAAGTCGCGCTCGAGAAAACGGCGGCCATATCGTTCTATGGCCGCCGTCGAGCGCCGCCCCGTGGCTCTCTGCTATGGGTGTGCGGCACGGGCATCCCCGTCGAGCGGACGATGAGGTATCTAGGCCTCACGCTCGACGGGGGGTGGAGGTTCACCGAACACTTCACCGCGCTCGTGCCCCGTCTGATGGGGGCAGCTGGGGCCCTGTCCCGTCTCATGCCGAACATGGGCGGGCCGGGTACCAGCTGCAGGAGACTGTACGTGGGCGTGATTAAGTCCATGGCCACGTACGGCGCTCCCGTGTGGGCCGGCGACCTCACGCGCACCAGCACAACTCTCTTGAGGCGTGTTCAGAGAGTGGTGTGCGTGAGAGTCGCCAGGGGGTACAGAACCATCGCGACGGACGCTGCATGCGTCCTAGCGGGTTCTGTGCCCTGGGAGATAGAGGCCCAGGCCCTCTGCGCCGTTTACGAGCGGCGGAGGGCCCAGCGGGAGCGGGGGCTCCACCCCTGCTTGCGTCTTGTCCGGGAATGGAGGGAGATTGCCTCGCAAGAGGCAACGGCCGAATGGAGGGCCAGACTCGAGGGCACGAGGGCCGGCGCTACGTTTATTAGCGCCGTGCTCCCCGTGCTCGAGGGCTGGCTCTCCAGAAGCCACGGCGGCCTCTCCTTCCACCTGACACGGGTCCTGTCGGGGCATGGCTGCTTCGGCAGGTACCTGTGGAAGGTGATCAGCAGGGAGCCCTCCGCCAGGTGCCATCACTGTCCTTGCGACAGTGATACGGCGCACCACACGTTGGCGGAGTGCTCTTCCTGGGCGGACGCAAGGCGCGACCTTGCGGCGGTCGTAGGCGCGGACCTTTCGCTGTCGGCGGTGCTGAGGCGCATCGTCGACAGCGAAGAGGCCTGGAGGGCGCTCGTGACCTTCGCGAAGAAGGTCATGAGCGCCAAGGAGGCCGCGGAGAGGGAGCGTGAGATTCACGCCCTTCTCCGCGGTCGGAGAGTGGGCCGCGGAGGCCGCCGCAGGGCGATTGCCGACGCCAGGCGGCCTCCGTAGCCCGGCCCACCGGGTGATCAGGGGGAGCTGATCACCCGGCCAAAAAATGGGCGGCGCGAACAGGGGGAGGGCTGACCCGGCCCTCTTCCTGCCACTGGTCTGGGGCTGAGCGTGCGCGCGCGCTCGGCCACGAGAAGAGCCTCGGGCCCACCACCGTCCCCACCTGGTAGAATGCGAAAGCGAACACAGGGGGACGGTGGTGTGAGTGGAAGTGAAGTTTTAGTCAGTAAGAGTCTGGCATGCGGCGAGTTGTCTCCCTACAATTCGTCGTATCCATGCAGGATTTCTCCACTATAAAAAAAAAAAAAAAAGGGGGTGAGGGTGAGCACGATAGTGAGGGTCGGGGTGAGGGTGAAAGTGAGGGCGAGGGTTAGCACGAGGGTGACGGTGAGGGTGAATGTACTGATGAGTGTGAGTGTGGTGTGAGGGTAGGGTGAGGTTGAGGGTGATTGTGAGGGTGAGGGTGATGGCGAGGTTGAGGGTGATGTTGAAGGTCAAAGTCACGGTGAGGGTGACGGTGGGAGTGATGCTGAGGTTGCGGTCGCGGGTGAGGGTGAGGGTGCTGTGGAAAGTCAGATTGAGGGTGTGGGTGATAGTGAGGGTGGTGATGTGGTTTGAGGTAGGTGGAGGTGGGGTTGAGGTAAGAGGTAAGAGTAAGGGGGAAGGTTGGGGTGACGGTCAGGGCGAGGGGAAGGGGAAGGGTGTGAGTGAGATTGACGGCAAGGGTGAGTGTAAGGTGAGACGTCGGGAATGGCGTGGGAGAGGCTGAGGGTCAGGGTGAGCGTGAGAGTGAGGTTGGCGGTTCAGAGGAGGATGGTAAAGGCGCAGGTGTGGGTAAGTGTGGAAGTAAGGGTTAGCGTTTAAATGAGAGTTAGGGTGTGGATGATGTCGAAGGTGAGGGTGAGAGTTAGGGTGAGCGTGATCGTGATCGTGTTAGTGAGGTTGAGAGTGAAAGTGCGGGTGAGGGTGAGAGTGAGGGTGATAATAATGGTGAGGGTGAGGTTGAGGGTGAAGAAGAGGGTTATCGTATGGGTGAGGGTGAGGGTTAGGGTAAGGATGAGGGTGAGATTACAGATGAGGTGAGATTGGAGATGATGGTGAAATATTGGGTGAGGGTAAGGGTGAGAGTAAGTCTGACGGTGAAAGTGGGGGTGAACCAGTCGCCGAGGGTGCGGGTGAGGGTGAGTATGAGCGTAAGGGTGAGGGTGAGGCTAAGGGTGAGGGTGAGAACAAGGTTTAAGGTGTGGATGAGAACGAGGTTGAGGGTCAGGTGATAGTGAGCATGAGGGTGATGGTGAGAATGAGGGTGAGGTCGAGGGTGCGGTCAAGGGTGGAAGTGAGGTTTGGGGTGAGCTCGAGATTGAGGGTGCGGGTGAGGGTGGGGGTGGGGGTTACGACAAGGGTGAGGAAGCGGGTGATGGCAAAGGTGGAGTCGGGGGCGAGGGTGAGGTGTGAGTGGGGTTGGGCGTCAGATCGAGGGTGAGGTTAAGGGTGAAAGTGAGGTTAGGGGTAAGGGTAAGGGTAAGGGTGAGGGTAAGGATGAGGGTGAGGGTGAAAGTGAGGGTGGTGGCGACGACAAGGGTGGGTAACAGAATGAGGGCGAGGTTAAAAGTGGGGTCTAGGGTGACGGTGAGGGTGGGGGTGAGGGTCAGAGTGAGGGTGGGGATAAGGTTCAGGATGAGGGTGGGGGCGAGGGTCAGTGTGATTGTGGGGTCTATGGTCAGGGTGGGGGCGTTGATCAAAGAAGAAGCTAGGGTAAGGGTGAATGTGAGGGTGGGAGTGGGGTTCAGGGTGAAGGTGCGGATGGGGGTGAGGGTATGGCTGAGGGTGGGCATGAGGGCGAGTGTGAGAGTGGAGGAGAGGGGGGAGGGGGGGGAGGGCTGAAAGTGAAACTGAGCGTGAAAATGAACAAAAGGGTGTGGGTGAGGATGAGAATGAGGTATAGGTTGAGGGTGGGGGTGACTGTTAGGATGACGTCAGAAGTGAGGGTCAGGGTAAGGGATAGAATAAGGTTGATGGTGAGAGTGGCGGTAACAGTGTTGGTGAGGGTGAGGGTTGGTATTCTGATGAGGACTAGTGTTGGTGAAGGAAGAGCGTGAGCGTGAGAATCAGGATGAGGACGAGGGTACAATGGGGGCGACGGTGATGGAGAGGTTGGAAATGATGAAAGTAACATCAAGGGTGCGGGTGGAGGTCTGGGTGAGGGCGAGGGTGAGGGTGAGGCTCAAGTCGAATGTGAGGTTGAGGGTGGCGGTGAGGGTGAGGTCGAGGGTAGGAATTAGGATTAAGGTGAGGTCGAGGTTGAGGGTAGGATAAGAACGAGAATGAGGGTGAAATTGACGGTGAGGGTTGAAGTGAAGGTGGGGTCGAGGGTGGGTATAAGGGTGAGAGTGGGGGGTAAGGATGAGAATTCGGGTAATGATAACTGTGAGGGCGAGGATCAAGGTGGTGGCGTGGGTAAGGGTGAAAGTGTGCGTGAGGGTGAGGGCGAGATCAAGGGTGGGGGTGATGGTGAGGGTGAGGGTCGTCGTCACGGTGTCGGTGAAAATAAGGGTGAAGATGAGGGTTGTGGTGAGGATGAGGGCGCGGGTGAGGGCGTGAGCCAGGTCAAGCGTGATGGTGAGGGTAGAAGTGAGTGTAAGGGAAACGCTCAGGGTGAGGGTGAGGGTGAGGCTTAGCGTTGGGGTAAGAACGAGGATGAGTTGAAGGGTGACGGTGAGAGTGAGGGTGAAAATGAGGGTGAAAGTCAGGTTGAGGGTCAGGGTGAGAATGAGAGTGGCGGTGAGGGTGGTGGTAAGGTCGAGGGTGATGGTGAGAATAACGGTACTGTTGAGTGTGGGCGTGGTGAGAGGTCGAAGGTGAGAGTAAGATGGATGGTGAAGGGGAGGCTGAGGCTCAGGCTGAGGTTGAGTCTGAGGCTGAGGACGAAGCTGACGTCAAGGGTGTGAGTGATGGTATGGGTGTGAATGAGGGTTGGAGTGGGCTCGAGGTAAAGGTGAGTTCGAGGGTGAGGGTAAGGTTGAACGTGAGAGCGAGGATCAAGGTGAAATCGAGCTGAAATGTGAGGGTCACGGTTGAGGGAGGGAATGAGAGTGATAGTGAGGCCGAAGGTGAGGATGAGCGTGAGGATGAGGGTGAGTTCGAGGTCGAGGGTATGGGTGAGGGTGAGGGTGAGGGTGAGAGTGATAGTGAGGCCGAAGGTGAGGGTGAGCGTGAGGATGAGGGTGAGGTTGAGGGTTAGGGTAGGGGTGAGGGTGAGCGTGAGCATGAGCGCGGAGGTGAGGGTGTGAACGAGGTTGAGGTGAGGGTGGATGTGAGGGTGAAGTTGAAGTCAAAGGCAGAGGTGAAGATGAGGGTGAGGGTGAATGTGAGGGTGAGGTTCAGATCGAGGATGAGGTTGAGGGTGGGGGCGAGGATGGCGTTTAGTTAAGGAGGATGCTGAGGGTAGAGGGGAGCGTGAGCGTGAACGTGAGTTTCAGCGTGAGGGTGCAGGTGAGACTGGGGGTGAGGTTGAGGGTTAGGGTGAGAGGTAGGGTGAGGGTGTGGGTGATGGTCAGGGTGGGGCTGTTGCTAGAGGTGGGGTGACGCTAGGGGTGAATTGGGAGCGGGTGCGGGTCCGAGTGATGGTGCGGATGAAGTTGAGGGTGTGGGTCGCGCCGGGGGCGAGGGTGAGCGTAAGAGTGAGCGCAAGGGCGAGGTTGAGGGTGAGGGTGATGGTGAGGGTGAGAATCAGGGTGAAAGTGAGGGTAAGGGTGAGGCTGAGTTTGACGGTGAGGGTGAGGGTCAGAGTGAGAGTGAAGGTGACTGTGAGGGTGAGGGTGACGGTGAGGGTTAGGGTGAGAGCGAGTGTAAGGGTGCATTCGAGGGTGAAGGAAAGGGTTACGGCGAGCGTGAAGGTGAGGGCAAGCGTCCCGGTGTGGGTGAGGGTGATGGCGAGGGTGAGCGGGTGAGGATGAGGGTCAGGCCGAATGTATGAAAGTGAGCCTGTGAGCAAGTGCGGGTGAGCGAGTGAGGAGGGCTGGGCTCGTGGCTGAGGGGGTGAGTGGCTGAACGTCGGGAGGTGAGGGTGGGGGGAGGGATAAGGGTGAGAAGTTGGGGTCGAATGTGCGGGAGTTAGGGAAAGGGTAAGGGGGTAAGGTGCGGAACTAAGAGTGAGGGTGAGGGATTGAGGGTGAAGAAGTGATGGTGGGGGTGATGATGAGTGGGTGAAGGTGGGATGATGTTGATGGTAGGAGTGGGTGAGAGACATGATGATGCTGATAGTGAGAGCGTGATTATTATGGTGATGATGAGGGCTCGAAAGTATTGGTGATGGTGATGGTGAGGGTGGTAGGTGAGGGTGATGGCGCGAGGGCGAAGGTGATGGTCACGGTGAAAGCGACAGTGTGGGGATGATGGTAATGGTGATGGTAAGAAAGTGAAGGTGGTGGTGATAGGGATGGTGAGGGTGATGGTGATGGTGGTGGTGCGAGGGTGGAGGTGATGGTGTCGTTAATGGTGGGAAAGTGAGGATAATGGTGATGGTGACAGTGAGGGGGTGAGAGTGTTGGTGATGGTGATGACGAGGGGGTGACGGTGATGGTGATGGTGATGACGAGGGGGTGACGGTGCTGGTGATGGTGATGGCGGGGAGGTGAGGGTAATGGTGATAGTGATACTTAGAAGTTGAGGGTGATGGTGATGCTGATGGTGAGAGGATGAGGGTGATAGTGATAGTGCAGGCGAGGGGGTGAGAGTGATGGTGATGGTGATAGTGATGGGCTGAGGGGCTGAGGGTGAGGGAGTGAGGAAAGGTGGCTGAAAGGGTGAGGGTGAGGCGGCTCGAAGGTGGGGGAGCGAGTGCGGTGGTGAGGGCTGCATCCGAGGGCGCGAGGGGGTGAGGAGTACGGCCGAGGAGGTATGGTGGTGGATTCGTGGGGTGAGGGTGGAGGGGTGAGGGCGAGAGGTTGAGGAGTCGATAGCAAGGGTGGGGGATGTGAGGGTGCGGGTGGGTGGTCAGGATTTGAGGGTCGGGGGGTGAGAAGGGTGGGTTTGTGGATGAGGGTGAGGAGTTGATGGTAAAGACGTGATGGTGGGAGTAAGGGTGACGGTGAGGGGGTGAGCAATTGGGGGTAATGGTGAAATTGATGGTGAGGTGTCGAGGGTGATGGCGATGCTGATGGCGCGGGGATGAGCATGACAGTGATGATGATGCTGAGACGGTGACGGTGACAATGATGGCGAGGGTGGGGGAGAGGGGGTGTAGAAGTGAGGGTAAAAGTAATGGTCAGGGGTAAGATTGATGGTGATGGTGTTCGTGAGGGGGTGAGGGTGATGGTGTTCGTGAGGTGGTGAGGGTGATGGTGAGGTGTTGAGGGTGAAGGCATGCTGATGGTGCGGGGGTGAACATGATAGTGATGGTGATGCCGAGAGGTTCAGGGTGATGGTGACAGTGAGGGTGGGGGAGAGGTGTTTAGAGGGTGAGGGCAAGGGAGCGTGGTGGTCAGGGGGTGAGGGGCAGAGGGTGAGGGGGTGAGGATGTTGGAGTGAAGAGGTGAGAAAGAGGGGGTAAAGGGATATGGTGGCGCAACTAAGGGGCCCAGGTGTGACAATCAGGAGGCAAAAGTGGAAGGGCGAGAGGGTGAGGGCAAGACGGAGGGGGCGAGGGTGAGAGGGTGAGGGTGAGGGGGTGAGGCTGAGGGTGAGGGGGTGAGGGCGAGGGTCAGGAAGTGAGGGTCAGGATGAGGCGGCGAGATTGAGGGTGAGGGGTCGAGGGTGAGAGTGTAGGGGCGAGTGGGTGAGGTCGAGGGGGCGAGGAGGTTAGGGTCAGAGGGTGGCGGCGGTGGGGTAGAGGGCAAAGGTGAAGAGGTGATGGTAAGGACGAGGGATTGAATATGAGGGGCCGAAAGTGAGGGTCAAAGGGTGAGAGCGTGGTTCGGGGGTTGGAGGTGAGGCCGAGGTTGATGTAGTAGGGAGGTGAGAGAAAGGGGGTGAGTGAGTAAGGATAAGCGGGCGAGGCGGCGGGGGGTTGGCAGGCGGAAAAGTTAGAATGAAGGTGTGGGTGAAGGCACGTGAAGGTGAGGGTGAATGGGGAAGTATGGGGGAGTTAGGGGGTGAGGGTGAGGGAGTAAGAAATTGAGGGTGAGGGTGATGTTGAAGACGTAAGGGTGATGGTGATGCCAAAGCAGTGAGGGTGACGGTGATGGTGTTGGTGAGGGTGAGGGTTAGAGTGAGGGAGTAAGGGGGGGATGGTGATGGGGTGAGAGGGTCGGGGTGAGGCGGTAAGGGTGCGGCGGTGGGGGGTTAGGATGAGGGGGGTGATGAGTTGAGAGTTAGCGAGTGAGGTGGAGAAGGAGCGCGAGTGAGACGCTGACGGGTGAAGTTCAGGGGGTAAGGTTAGGAGGTGAGGGGAGGTTGGGGCGTCAGGGTGAGTAGGTGAGGGTGGAGCCGAAAAGGTGGGTGAAAGGGTGAAGGGGTAGGGGTGAGGGTGCAGGGCCAAGTGTGAGGGTGGTAGGTGAGGGTAAGCGCGTGGGCATGAGAGTGAGGGAGTTCGGGTAAGGGTAATAGGGTGTGAGCGAGAGTAGGGAAGGTGAGGGTGATGATGATGTCGAGAAAGTGGGGTCAAGTGTGATGGTGAGATTGCGCGGGAGAGGCGGTGAGCGGGCGAGGTCGGAGAGGCGAGGAGGTGAGGGCGAGTAGGGGGACGGGGTGAGAGAATGCAGGTTAGGAGGTGAGGAAGTTATGGTCAGGGGGTGAGGGCGGGATGTCGTGAGAGTGATGGTGAACACGTGACGGTGAGGGCAGGGGTTGAGGGTAAGGGTGAGGAAATGTGAGTGAGTGTGAGAGGGTTTTTTTTTTTCTCGAAGGGGGGAAATACTTTTACGTATTCAACAAGCTTAGGTGTTTAGCCTGGATATGTCGGATTCGAACATCGACTGGTGACATGTCAATGCTAATACCGACTAAAACCTTCCCTTCGTTTCTCTCGCCTCTGATCCTCATGGAAACCGCCGTTAGGCATTACTTCGTGAGGGGAGGAACTAGCTACTGCTTCTTCTTCTTGAGGCTAAGGTGTTAACTTTATTTCTTCCTTCTTTCTAGCTGTTGTTTTTTGCTCTCTGTCTCTCAATGGAACGCAGGTCTGTTTAGACTTCTGTGGCATATTCGCTGATAGCATTTCAAGCAGCATTCGAGGATAACGTTACTTCTACCAATGTTTCTGGTTGGACTCTCTGGTTCAGGATTCTCTCCAGCTCATCAGGCTGGGTATCGAAACGAGGACACACAAAGAAAACGTGCTCCGCATCTTCAGCAGCTCTTGGACAGGACGGGCACTCCGGTGAATTATCGTGCTTGAAACGATGGAGATAGGCTCGAAAACAGCCGTGTCCCGACAACATCTGCGTGAGGTAGTAGTTGACCTCGCCGTGATTTCGGTTCAGCCAGACGTCAATCTGAGGTATGAGACGGTGCGTCCACCTGCCATTCACTGCGGCATCCCACTGGAGCTGCCATCGACTTATGCTATTCTGCCGTTCTTCTGATTTAAGTTCCTCAGCGTTCAGTGTAGTTGACCTTTTTCGTTGGTAAAGAGAACGTCTTTCCTCAGCGAGAACTCTGAGGGGCAGAATTCCGGAAATGACACACACTGCTTCCTCTGATATTGTGCGGAAGGCGCTGGATACTCTAAGAGCACTCTGCCGATAAATTGGACGGCTTTTCTCTATGACTCCTGTAAGTCTAGTGCATCAGCCCAAATGGATATGCCGTACGTGAGCACAGATGTGACTACGGATGATAGGAGTAGTCTTCTGCACTGCTTTGGGCCTCCGATGTTAGGCATCAGTCGTGCTAGGCTTGCTCTAACTACTGATGCTTTGGCACTGACGTGTTCGACCTGCTTCTTAAAGTTGAGTCGAGCGGCAATCATCACTCCTAAATATCGTATAAATGGTTGTGATTCTATTTCATAATCTCCAACATTCAACTTGATCGTTTCAACTTTCTTCCTGCTTGTGATCGGCACTGCCTCGGTCTTATGCTTAGCCAGTTGGAGGTTCACCGTGTTCATCCACATGTTAATTCTTCTGAACGTGATGTCGAAAGCCAGGTTTATCTCTTCAAGATGCTTCGCGACGATCACCACTGCTACATCATCAGCATATGCTACAAGTTTGACTTCAGGTGGCAATGCTATTCTCAAGAGACCATCGTACATGATATTCCACAGTAATGGACCTAGGACTGAGCCTTGTGATACTCCTCCGGTGATTTTATACTCTTTAGGCCCGCTTTCCGTGTCATATTTAAGGACCCTGTCCGTAAAGTGGCTCGCTACCATCTTACGAAGGTATTCTGGTATATTCATTTCTTCAACAGCTCGCATAATACAGTCCCAATTGGCGGAGTTGAAAGCGTTCTTAATGTCCAAAGTAGCCACTACGCAATATTTCTTCTTGCCACCCTTCCATCTAGTTCCTGCAATTGCATCCTTAGCCGTACTAATAACTAAGTTGATTGCATCTAGGGTCGATCTACATTTCCGAAATCCATATTGGTTGTCTGCCAGGAGTGGATCGATTACTGCCTCTATTCTTTGGTGAGTTATACGTTCTAATATCTTACCCGCCGTGTCTAGCATGCAGAGAGAGCGGTAAGATGATGGCTCATCCGGTGGCTTTTTCCCTTTTGGAAATAGTACTAGTCTTTGTTGCTTCCACCTTTTAGGGAAGATCCCTTCTTTGAGACAAGAATCGTAGGTCTCTAAGAATAACGCTGGCGTTGCTTTGATAGATGTTTTTAAAGCAATATTTGGGATTCCATCCAATCCCGGTGCCTTGTTATTCCCTACACGGTTGCATGCCTCCATCAGTTCATCTGGCGTCACAGTTTGATTATCTTTCGGATCAAGCTGCTCTGGTCGGTAGGTGACTTCACGTTGTCGAGGGAATAGCGTGGAGACGATCTTCTCTAGGAGCTGTGGACACGTAGGTGACGGTATTGGCTGGCATTTCAGGTGGGTCATGACCACCTTGTACGGTCTGCCCCATGGATCCTTCTCTACCTCTTCGACGACTTCCTTCCAGCAGCGTCTTTTACTATCTTTGATAGCTTTATTCAATTCCCGACGGGCTTTTTTGTACTCTGCCACCAGCTCTGCAGAGTTAGGTCGACGGAAGCCACGCTGTGACATTCTTCTTCTTCTGAGACATTCTGTACGAAGGGCGCTAATGTGATCGTTCCACCAGTGCACTGAAGGTCTTCGATTTATGCCACGTTTCCGGGGCATACAGGAATCGCAAGCTTGGGTCACGCTCTTCATTAATTCCGTCGTTTTCTCTTCCGCACTCCCTGTAATAGTCAGGTCGCTATCTAAGGCTACTACTAATGTTGCTGGGTCAAAAGCTTTCACTTTCCATCCAACGGCATTGGTCTGTCTGGTTGCTCTTCGAGGGTTCTGGCCAGTTGATACTTCCCAAAGGATTGCGTAGTGGTCGCTGGCAGTGTAGGTGTTCATAACTACCCAAGAATAGCTCCCTCTAGTTAGACTACTGCTGACGAACGTGAGATCCACTATCGAGCTTGCCTCTCGTGTTGAATATGTTGGTGTCTCACCAGTGTTAAGGAGGACATCATCTAGTGTGGCCATCGCTTCAAGTAGGGCTTTTCCTCGTGCATTGGTGGACTTGCTGCCCCAGTCTACTGCTCAGGAATTGAAGTCACCTGCTATTGCTACGGGGAAGTGTTGCCTTGCATCCTCGGTTAGACGTTCAAGGAAATCGATAAATTGTTCCAAGGAAAGACTCGGCGGGGCATAGCAACTGTAGAAACGAATGCCATCTACTGTTGCTGCTACAAAGCCGGCGCTGCTATTATTAACTGCACTCTGGAAAGGATGTTTGCTACAGGACCAGACGACGGCTTTGGAGGTGCTGTCGGATTCCCAGGGTTGGGTATTTAAGTGCCTGTATGGCTCTGCTATCAGTACTAAGTCCAGCTCAAGTTCGCGCACTGTCTCCATTAGCAGGTCCTGCGCAGCCTCGCAATGATTGAGGTTAAGCTGCAGTATCTTCATGTTTTTTTACTCGTTATCTTCTGGAGTGCCTCTTTGTATACCGGGCACCGATAAGTACCGGCATGGTGAGCAACGTCTTGTGCGCTTTGACCTTCGGCGCATAATACACATTTAGCTGGATTTTTACAATCAGCAATCTTGTGTCCTTCTTTTCCGCACCTCATGCAGTGCCTGGACCGATTGACTTTGCTTTTGCACTGGGATCCGAAGTGCCCAAAGTGCCAGCATTTGAAGCATTGGATAGGTCTCTTCGTTGCTCTTATTCGACAGTTGACCCAACCAATTCTCACTTTGCCGTTTCCTTCTAGTAACTTATGTGCAGTTGTCGCTGGTAGCGTCACTGTAGCAGTCTGAGTACCTCTGTAGGCTTTACGGATCTTGATCGACTCCAGAGGTATTTCACAGGTTTCTCCGGCTTCTTTTTGCAGTTCAGTTTGAATGTCTGCCTTCGTCGTGTCGTCATCGACGTCTCGGATCTCGATAGTCTCCTGTGGCCCTTTGCATATCACTTTGGCTTCCTCTTTAAGGATGTCCGCGATGGTCTTTCGCAGGACTTCGCCTCTATCAGCACTCTTTCTCGAAAATGAGATCAGCATGTCCCCGGTATTGGTCTTGTGGATTTTCTCCATGATCGTACGGACCTGTTCATCAGGGACGGACTGCTTGATTCGGCGCAGGATCTCCGCGTATTTCTCCTTCTCGGCCGGGCGGATGATTAGTGCGTCGGGTATGATCCATTTGCGGGGTTTTTTCCGCTTAGGCTCCGGCCTGGGCTTTTCCGATGGCTGCTTCGGGAGCTGCTCTTTGGCTTGCTTCCTCTTCTGTTTCCTTGATGTGACTTTGTTCCAGGCAGCCGCCTCTGTATTTTCGGCGTTCTGCTTCGTCACGTCTTTCGGAGGACTTGGCTTCAGGTCCTTCTTCTTTGTCACTCGTCTTTCTGTTGGATCTGGTGAGTTTCGGTCCTTCCTCTTATTAGTCTTGGGAACATCTTCACTCTTGTCGTCAGCAACAGATTCACCGTCGCCATCGGCTCCGGTGTCCATTGATTCCTCAATCTCAATAGTAGTCTGATTACTTTTTCTCGGTGTGACACGGGGAGTGAGTCGCCGTGACGACTGCCATTCTTCGTCGAGTGTTTTAAATCTGCAAAGGGCAGTAACTACACCGGACGTCTTGCTCTTTATCTCCTTGTGGATATTGAGCTTTGATTGGACGAACTCCTGTAACTCGGTGGTCAGCTTCTCAAGTCGTTCCAGCGCTTGCGAACGCTTCATTTCAGCGCTAGCCTCAATTGCTGCTTGTTGGGCATGAGACCCATTCATACTCTTGTTGGTTTCATTCTCTAGGTTTTTTGTTATATCCATAACTTCAATTATTACTCCAAAGCAAAAGGTCGTCTCCGAACGCGATGCCTCCGGAAGTGGAGGGGTGATAAGTCTTACAGCTACCTCCATTGCTATAAGAGCTTGTGGCCATTGAAGCGGGGAATTTCAACCGTTTCGACCCTGCACCATCTTCCTTCATCAGCTTCCTCTTGCTCCCGTGGGTGCGGCACGTAGATGCCGGGAGTTACCACATACACTGCGCTATAGGGATCATTTCACACATCTCTTTCGAGCAGCGTCACCCGTACCCGCTTGCGTATGTGACCCTTTGGTCAAATGTTGTGACCGACCCTTCATTTCTGAAGGGGAGTTTGTTTTTTGCCGCGGGAGCTGTTTTATATGACTCCTACCATCTGCTCCGAAGAACAGGAAAGCTTTCTCCGACCCACACGGATACGCGGCTGGTAGCTGTTTCCCTCTTCAGCTCCAGTGTTGTTCATTTGGTGTTACCCAGAGACCACGGGTAGGTTATACCTACTACCGCGAACAACATTCATCCCTTATTGGTCAGATGGAGTGACCGAACCCTTGATAGGGGAGTTTGTTTCACGGGAGCTATATTATTTGACTCCTGCCCTATGCAGCTTAGCAAGCTCAGCGCAGAGAGGGGTTTCTCCAATTCTCATGGAGACGCGCCTGGTAGCAGTTTCTCTTCTGCCGCAGGTAGAGTGTGACAGGGTGAGGTTGAGGGTGAGGGAATGAGGGTAGGGCCAGGTGGGAGAAGGTGCGACGGTAAGGGGGTGAGGGTGAGAATGTAGTGACGGTGGAGTTGAAGGGCGAGGGGTCAGGGGGTGAGTGTAAGTTGGTTGGGCCGGTGGCTGAGGGGCCGTGGGTAAAGAAGTGTGGAAGCGAGGGTGAGAGTGATGATGAGAGGGTAGTGGTGGGGTCATGGTGATGTTGGGAGTGGGTGAGAGTGATGCTGATGGTGATGGTGAAGAGGGGATGGTGAAGGTGATGGTCAGGAGGTGAGACTGATGTTGATGGTGATGGTAAGGGTGACGGTGATGGTGATTGCGAGGGGGCAAGAGTAATGGTGATGGCGATGGTGAGGAGGCGAGGGTGATGGTAATAGCTGAGGGGGTGAAAGTGATGGTGATGGTGATAGTGAGGGGGTAAGAGTGTGGGTAATGGTGATGGTGAGGCGGTGAGGGTGATGGTGATGGTTACGGTGAGGGTGATGGAGATGATCATAGTGAAGGGGCGAGGGTGATGTTGATGGAGATGGTGAAGGGGTGACGGTGATGGCGATGGTTAGGGTGAGGATAAGGAAGAGGGGGAGGGGAAGGGGGTGGGGCGAGTTTCAGCGGGCGAGACTGACGCGATCAGGGGGTGAGAATGAGGTGGTGAGGGTGGGTATGATATGGTGAGAGTGAGGGGGTACGGGTTTTTGTCGAGAGGGACAGGGGATGTGTATCAAAGGGTGGGGAGGGTAGGGGTGGAAAGGTGAGCGAAGAGGGTGTACGAAAGAGAGGGTGCAATCGTGAGGGTGAGCGGGAGCGGGCGATGGTGGCGGCGCCAGGGTGAGGGTGGGAGGGTTAGGATGTGAGGGCGAGGACGTGAGCGTGATGATGACAGGGTCAGGGTGATAGTGAGGGGTAAGGGTAAGTGTGAGGGGTTCGGTTGGGGTTTCGAACGTGGGGCCAGAGGGAGTAAGGGAAAGGAGGTGAGAGGGTAAGGATGATGGTTAGGTTGTCAGGGTGAGGATGATGGCGATGGGGGGGGGGGGGTAAGAGTGATGGTGATGGTGATGGGGTGGCGGTGATGGTGATGGTGAGGGGTTGTGGATAATGATGATGATGATAGCGAGGGGTAAGGGTGTTGGTGATGGAAAAGGGTCGAGGGTGATGGTGATGGTGAAGGTGATGGCGATGGTGATAAAGTGAGCGTGACGAGGATGACGATAGTATGTGGGTGAGGGTAATGGTGATAGTGATATCGAAATGGTGAGGGCGATAGTGATGGTAAGGGTATGAGGGTGAGGGCATGGTGTTGCTGATGGTGAGACGGTGATCACGATAGTGATAGTGCTGCTGAGGACGTGATGGCGATGGTGAAGGTGACGTTGAGCGTGGGATCGTGAAGCTGAGGGGTCAAGGTTAAGGGGTGTCGGGGTGCGGGTGGAGGCTTGAGGTCGATGGTGATGGGAATGGTGCGGGAGTAGGAGTGATGCTGATGGTGATGATGAAGGGGTGTGGCCGATGCTGGTGGTGATGGTGATGGTGATGGTGATGGTGATGGTGATGCTGATAGTGAGCGGCCGAGGGTGATGGTGATGAATATGCCAAGGAGATGAGGAAAATGGTGATGGTGAGGGCGAGGGCGAGGTAGAGGAGGTAAATGTGATGGTGCTTGGATCAGGGTAAGGGTCAGGGGGTGAGGTTGAGCGTGAGGGGGTGACGCCAAAGCCGTGGGACTGGGGGTGAGTTGATGAAGGGGTGAGGGTAGGGGGGGGGTGAGGTGGTCAAGCGGTGGTGGGGGCTGAAAGGGGCAAGGGGAGCGAGAGTGAAAGTGATGGGGAGGGTGATCGGGTTAAAGGGTAGGGGTGAGGGGAAGAGTGTATAGGGGCGAGGAGGTGAGGCCGAGGGAGTGGGGAAGTGAGTGTGAGAATCATGGTGAACGAATGAATGCGTTGGTGATGGTGATGGTGGGGGAGGTGAGACTGATGGTGATGGTAATGTGAGGCGGTGATGATGATGGTGATAGTGATGGTGATAGCGCGAAAGCGAGAGTAAGGGGCTGCGGGGGTGAGGTTGAGAGGGTGTGGGTGAGAGGGTGACGTAGTAAAATTGCGACAAGGGGATAAGGTGACGATGAGGGGGTGAGGTAGGACAATAAGGGGCAAGGAACGAGGGTTAGGCGGAGATGGTCCGGAAGGGGGGATGGGGTGGAGGGTGAGCGTGGGTGGAGGGGGGTGAGAGGGTGAGGGTGAGGGGGTGATTGTTAGGTGGTCAGGGGGTGTAAGTGAGGGGGTGTGTTGTCGAGGGTGAGGGTTCGAGGGGGAGAGGGCGTGGGAGGGTAAGAAGGTGACGGCGAGGGGGTTAGGAGGTGCGGTGCTGCGGGCGAGGAGGTGAGAGGGTGAGGGTGATGAGGTGAGCTTGATGGTGAGTGCAAAAAGTTGATGGTGAAGGTAATGTTGAGAAGGTGAGGGTTATGGTGATGCTCATGGTGAGGGGGTGACGACGATCGCGATGGAGATGGCGAGGGGGTGAGAGCAATGATGATGGTGATGGTGAGATGTTGAGGCCGACGTCGATGGTGATGGTTATGGTGATGGTGATGGTGAACGCGATTGTGACGGTGATGGTGTTGGTGATGGTGATGTTGATGGTGATGGTGATGATCATGGTGATGGTGATGGTGAGGATGAGGGTGAGGGTGAGGGTGCGGGTGAGGGTGAGGATGATAGTGTGATCGGGTTTGGGTGATGGGGTGAATCAGTGGGGGGGGGCTGAGGGGCCGAGGAGGGGTGATTAAAGGGGAAAGAGGGTGAGAGGCCGCGGGGTGAGCGGGTCGGGGGATGATGATTTGAGGGTGAGGGGGTGTGGGTGCGATGGTGAGGATGAGAGTAGGGTGAAGATAAACGGGTAGGGGGTGACGGTGATTAGGCGAGGGGGTGACGATGAGATGGTGAGGGAGCGAGAGTGAGGTGGTAATGTGATCATGGTCAGGAGGCGAGGGGGTAAGTGTGAGGGCGTAAGGGGCTGAGAGAGAGAAGGTGACAGGGTGAGATCGAGGGGGTGAGAAGTTGAGGGGATGAGGGGGTGAGGGGGTCACGGTGAGTGGCTGGAGGTGTGAGGGGGTCAGGCTAAGGGGGTAAGGGGGGGGGGGTGAAAGGGTGTGGGTGAAAGGGTCAGAGTGATGAAAATGGTGATGGTTAGGGTGTGAGGGTAATGAGAATGGCGATTGTGTTGGGGTGGGCGTGATGGTGATCGTGATACTGAGGCGGTAAGGGATGATCGCAGTGAGGGTGATAGTGATGGTGATGCCGTGGAGTTGAGGGTTGGGGTGATGGTGAGGGCGACGTTGATGGCGAAGGGGTAAGGGGGTGATGGTGAGTGGGTGGCAGTTAGGGTGAGGGAGCGAGGAGACAATGGGGAGGGAATGGCGGAAAGAAAGACGCAAGCGGGGTGGAGGGGGTGATGGTGATGGTGATGGTGATGGTGAGCGTGAGAGTGAGGGTGACGGGATGACGGGGCGGCGGCGAGGGGGCGAGGCGGTGACCAGGTTAGGGTGAGGGGGTGAAGGTGAGAGGATGAGGGGGTAAACTTGAGATGATTAGTGGCGAGATGGGAGGGTGAGGAATCGAGGGCTAGGGGGTTAGGGCGATGGTGAGGTTAATGGTGAGGAAAAGAGGGTAATGGTGATGCTAATGTTGAGGGAATGAGGATTACGGAGATGATGATGTCGAGGGGGTGGGAACCATGGTGATGTTCATGGCGTAAGGGTGAGGGTGATGGTTATGGTGATGGCAAGGGGGTGAGGAAGATGCTGATGGTGATGGTAATGGTGATCGTTAAGGTAATAGTGATGCTGATGGTGATTGTTATGGTGATGGCGATGGTGATAATGATGATGATAGCGAGGTTGAGGCTGAGCGTGAGGGTCAGGGTGCAGGTGAGAGTGAGGATGAAGGGGGAAGAAGTTGAGCGGAGAGGGTGAAGGGTTAAGGGGGTTTGATTGAGTGGTCAAGGGGTTGAGGGAGTAATGGTCCGATGGGCGGAGGGGGCGAGGGTGTGAGGACAACAGGGGGAGGGAGTGTGGGTGCGAGGATGCGGATGAGGATGATGGCGAGGATAAACGGTTGCGGGTGCGACGGTGGAGGGGTGGAGGAGCATGGGTGAGGGGGGCAAGAAGGTGAGGGGAGCGGGTGAAAGCGTGAGGCTGAGGGGGTGACGTTAGAGAAGTTAGGGTGAGAGAGTGAGGGAGTGGGATGATGAGGGTTAGGAGGTGAGGGAGTAAGGGTGAGGGCGTGACGGGTTGAGGGTGAGGGAGCGACAGGGTGAGGGTGTGGGAGTGGGAAGGTGAGAAGTGAGAGGGTAAGGCTGATGGAGATGGTGATGTTGAAGAAGCGAATGTGATGAGGATGGCGATGTCGAGGGGGTGGGGGTTATGGTGATAGTGATAGTGAGGGGGAAGGTAATGACGATGCTGATGTCGAGAGAGTCAGGGTGAAAGTGATAGTGATGCCGTAGAGTCAAGTGTGAGGGTGATGGTGAGGGGTTGAGAGGGTGATGGTGAGGGGGCGAGAAGGTGAGTGGTCAAGGGAGAGTTGGTGTCGGTGCGAGGGTGTTGATTAGGGTGAGGGCGAGGATGAACAGGTGGAGGGGTCAAGGGTGAAAGCGTGAGGGCGAGGGGATGAGGGTGAGGTTAGCGAGGGTGAGGGTGAGGGGGTGAGTTCAAAAGCTATGATTGTGATGGTTCAAGGGTGCGAGGGTGGGGTTTTGGGCAAGATTGAGAGTGAAGATGATGGGAAGAATGGGTGGTGGTGAGCGGGTGTGAGGTAAGGATGTGGGGATGTAATGCCGAGGATGAGGGGGTAGGTGTGTGAGGGTGGGGGTGGGGGTTAGAAGGTGAGTGGGTGAGAATGGGAGGGTGAGTCGGTGAGTGTGACGAGTTGAGGTGGTGAGATTCAGGGCGCAAAAGGGTGAGGAGGCGAGGGCGAGAGGGTAAGGAAGTGTGGTGCTGCGAGTGGGGGGCTGAGAGGGTGATCGTCAGGGAATTAAGTGGGGAGGTGGCGGATTAAGGGTTAAAGTTGGGGCCAGGCCGAAGGGGTTAGGAGGCCAGGCCAAGGGAGTGAGGAGGTAGCGGCAAGGAGATGAGGGGCTGGAGAGGTGAAAGTGCAGTGCCAAGAGGGTCAGACTACGATGACGACATGAACGACGAGAAGTCCAACGAGGACGTCAACAAGGTCGAAGAGCCAACGACGAGAACGACGACAAGAACAACGAGGACTACGAGGACGACGACGAGGACGACGGGGTCGATGACCAAAACGACGGACACGAAGACAAGGACGATGAGGTCGACGACAAGGCCGACGGAGACGACAGAGACAACAATAAGGACAACGAGAACGAAGACCAGGACGACATGGATGACAAAGTTTACACCGAGAACGAAGACAAGGCCCACGAGAACGACGATAAGGACGACGATTAGGACGACGAGGACAACGACGATGACGACAACGACGACGAGTACGACGACGGAATCGACGACAAGGACGACAAGAACGACGACGAGGACCACCAGGACAAGGCCAGGGACGACAAGGAGGACGAGGACGATGACGAGAACAACGACAATGACAAGGTCGACGGCAAGGACGACGACGAGAGCGGCGGGGACGACGACAAGGGCGACTAGAGAGACGACGCGGGAGACGTGAACAACGACGAGGTTGACGAGGACGGCGAAGACGACGACGAGGACGACAAGTACGACGACGAAGACAACAAAGACGACGACAAGTCCAACAAAGACGACGACAAAGTCCACGAAGACGACGACAAGTCCACCGAAGACGACGAAGAAGTCCACGAAGACGACCACGAGAATGACGATTAGAACGACGAGGACCACAAGTACGACGACGAGAACGACGACAAGAACGATGACGAGAACGATGACGAGGGACGATGACGAGACGTTCGAGGACGACAAGGACGACGAGAATGACGACGAGGACAACAACAGGGACGACAAGGATGACGACGAGGATGTCGCCAAAGGAAACGACGAAAACGATGACAAGGACGATCAGGCCAAAGACAAGGACGACGGAGATGACGACGCGGACTACAAAAACGACGTCAAGAGAAACGAGGACAACGACGACGAGGACGACGACGAATATGACGAAAAGAACGATGAGTACTAGTACAAAGTCGACACAGACGACTGAAGCCAACGAGGACATAGACATGAATGATGACAAGGATAACGAAGACGATGACGGGGACGACAAGAACGACGGCGAAGACGACGACAAGGCCGACAAAGACAACAACGACTAAGACGACAAGAACGATGACAAGTACAACGTCAAAAACGACGAGGAAATCGAGGACGACGACGAGGACGACGAGGCCGACGACTAGGTCGACGAGGACGACGACAAGGACGACATGGACGACGACGATGACGACGAAGACAACAAAAATGACGACAAGGACAACGATGACGACGACGACGACAATGCCCACAGGGACGACGGCATGAACGACGCCGAGGACGATCAGGTCACGACATGGACGACAAGAACAACAAGAACGACGACGACTTCGACGAGGACAATGACGAGGATCACGAGAACGACAACGACGACGACGGAAAAACGGGAAGTACGACAGAAACGACGACAAGAACGACATGGACGACGACGAGGACGACAAGGTTGACGAGGACGACGACAACGTTGACAAGGTCGACAACAAGGACGATGGCAACGACCACAAGGATGACAAGAACGACGGCAAGAACGACAGGAGGACCACGAGGAGGACGAGGATGACAACTGAGAAAACAATAAAGACGACGGCAAGGACGACGACGAGAACGAAAACGATGACGACGACGAGAATGACGGAGAAGACGACGCGGACATCGAGGATGACGACGATGACGACAAGGACGATGACGTGGACGACGAGGACGACGACGAAGACAATGACGAGGGCGACACTGGAACGACATCAATGATGACGACGAGATCGACGACGACGATGACGACGAGGTAGACGCCAAAGACGACAAGGACGACTACGGAGACGACGAAGACAGCGAGAACGACGACAAGGGTGACAGAAACGAAAAGAACGATGAGTACGACGATAAGGACGACAAAACCCTACGACGAGAACAGAGACGAAAATGACAAAGAGGACGACGATCAGTACGACGACGGAGACGACGAGGACAACGACGGGGACGACAAAGACGACGTCGATAACGACGACGAGGACGACGACGAAGACTACGGAAGCAACGACAAGGACAACGAGGACGTCGTCAAAGACGACATGGATGACAACAAGAACGACGAGGACGACTACGAGGACGAAAATGATAACGATGAGGACGACGAGGACGACGAAGATGACGACAAGGACAACGAGGTCAAAGGAAAAGACGATGGAACAACGACGAGGACAACGACAAGAACACTGAGGACGACGAGGATGACGACGAGCACGACGACAATGACGACAAGGATGATGAAGAAGACGACATGGACGACAGCAAGGACTACGAGGACAACGACAAGGATGACGAAGACGACGACAAAGACGACAGAGACGACAACGAAGACGACCACGAAACTGACGGAGCCGACGAGGACTACTAGGACGACGAATACGATGACACGGACGACAAGAACGACGAGAACGACGACAAGGATGACGAGGACGACGATGACGACGACAATGACAACGATAACGACAACAAGGTTGACGAGGATGACGAAGACGACGAGGACGGCACGGACGACGAAGATGACGACAGGGACGAAGAAATTGACGACGGCGACAACGAGGATAATGCATAGGACGACAAGGACGACGAGGATGACAGCAAGGTTCACCAGGACGACGACAAGGACGACGGGAACGACGACAAGGACGACGTAGACGACGGAGAGGACGAGGTAGACCACGATGACAAAAAAGAGCACGACGACGAAGACGTCGAGGACGCCGACAATGACGAAGAGGACGACGACGCGAACGACAACAAAGTTGACGAGCAGGACGATTAAGACGGAGACGACGACAAGAACGACACAGATGACGTCGGAGACGACCCAGACGACGACTAAGGATACGATGCCGGCGACAAAGACGACAAGAACGACGACAAGGACGACGAGGTTAACGTTGAGGATGACGAAAACGTTGACGAAAACAACGACGAGGATGACGACGAGGACGACGGCAAGAAAGACGAGAGGGAAAACGACAAGAACGGCCGGAACGACAACGAAGATGACGGGGACCACGTCAGGGACGACAAGGACGATGACATGAACGACAGGGACAATGACGAGAACGACAAGTTCGACGACGAGAAGACAAGGACGATGAGGAGAATGACAAGAACAATGACGAGGACAATGACCGGGATGACGACGAGGACGACGACAAAGTTGACGGAGACGACAAGGACGATAACGGTAACGACAAGGCGGACGACAAAGTCGACGAAGACGACGAGGACAACGCAGACGAAGGCGATGTTGTGGACGACAAGCACGACAAAGACGACAAGGAAGATAACGATGACGACGAAGACGTCAAGGGCAACGACAGAGATGACAAAGACGGCAACAAAGACGACGGGGACGACGACAAGGATGACGAGGCCGACGACGAAAACAACCAATACGACGACGAATACGACGTGAAGGACGACGACAAAGACGACGACAAGGACGCCGACAAGGACGACAACAAAGACGATAATAAGGACTACAAGTACGATGACATGAACATCAGAGACGACGACGAGGACGACGATGACGACGACAGAGACGTCAACAAGGACGACGAGGACGACCGGGATGACGAGGACGAGAAGAACGACGAAGACAACAAGGAAGACAAGAACGAGAGGACGACGAGGACAAAAAGGACGAGAAGCACGATGAGACGACGAAGACGACAAGGACGACATGCACGACGTTGACGACGAGGACGACGCGGACGACGAAGACGACGAGTACGACGCAGACGACAAGGTTGACGAGGATTATAAGAACGACGAAGACGATGACGACAACGTCAAAGGTATCGACGAGGACGACGAGGACGACGACAAGGATGACAAGCCGGACGACGAAGACGACAAGGACGACCACGAGGACGACGGCGAGGACGACGTTGAGGAAGACGATAAGGAAAAAGACAACTTCAACGACGGAAACGACGACAAGAGCGACGATGAAGATGACGACGAGGACGACGACGACGACAAGGACGACAAGGATGACGGGGACGACGAGGACGACAAAAACGAGGATCACGACAAGGACGACGAGGAAGACGCAAACGACGGAGACGAAAGGGACGACGAGCACGACGAGAACAACAAGGACGACTAAACCGACAAGGCCGACAGTGAGGACAAGGACGACGAGGACATCGAAGAAATTGAGGACGACGATCACGATGGGGACGACGAGGATAACAAAGACGACGAAGACGACACGAACGACGAGGATAACGAGGACGACAAGGACGACGTGGACGACAAGGACGACAGGGACGACGTCAACGACGAGGATAACGACGACGACAAGGACGACGTGGACGACAAGGACGACAGGGACGACGTCAACGACGAGGACGACGAAGACGACAGAGACGACGAGGACAACGAGCATGACGGGGACGACGAGGATGACAGAGACGATTCGGACAACGAGGACGACAAGGACGACAAGAACAACGAGGACGACAAGGACGCAGGAGACGACAAAGACGCCGAGGATGACGAGGACGACGAACACGACGGAAATGACGGAGACGAGAAGGACGACTAAGACGACGAGAACAACATGGACGACGAGGACGACAAGGACGACGAGGACGACGACGGAAACGATGATGAGGATGACTTAGAGGACGACGACGAGAACGACGACAAGGACGACGACAAAAACGATAACGAGGACGACGTGAAGGACGATGACAACGACAAGGACGATGACAACGACATTGAAGAGGACAAAGACGACGAGAACGACGGTGACGACAAGGACGACGAGGACGACAAGGACGACAAGAACGACGAGGACGACGAGAATGACGGGGACGACGAAGACAAAGAGCACGACAAGTACGACAGAGACGACAAGGACGACAATGACGAGAGGACGACGAGGACAACAAGGATGACATGGACGATGAGTACGACGATGACGACGGAGACGACAAAGACGACGACGCTAACGAGGATGACGAGGATGATGAGAACGACGAAGACGACGAGGACGACGAGCACGACGTTGACGACAAGGACGAAAAGAACGACAAGAAAGACGACAAGAACGACGACGAGAACGACGACAACGACGACAAGGATGACAGGGACAACCGCAAGAAAGTCAAGGACGACAACGCGAACGACGACAAAGACGACGAGGCGGACGACGACTAGGACGACAAGGAGGACGACGACTAGGACGACGACCAGAACGACGATGAGAATGACGACGAGGACGACGACGGCGAAAACGTTAACGAGGATGACGGAAAGGACGACAAAGAGGAGGACGACGACAAGGACGTCAAGGGTGACGGATAGGACGACGACGAGGACGACGAGGTCGATCATGAGGACGACGACGACGACGACGAGGACAATCAGGACAATCATGAGGACGACGACGACGACGACGAGGACAATCAGGACAATCATGAGGACGACGGCAAGGACAACGACGGAAACGACGACAAGGACGACGAGGACGACGACAAGGAAGACGAGCATGATGATGGGGACGACGAGGAGGACGTCGAGGACATCGGAGATGACGACGAGGACCATGACTACGAAGACGAAAACGACGTTGACGATGAGGACAACAAGGACGACGAGGTCGACTAGGACGACAAGAATGGCAGGAGAGACAAGGACGACGAACACAAAAAATACGACGAGGACGAAAAGGACGACGATAACGACATGGACGACGAGGACAACGAAGACCACGAGGATGACGAGGATGACGAGGACGACAAGGCGACGAGCACGACTAGGAAACCGAGCACGACGAGGATGACGGGGACGATAAGGACGACGGAAAGAGGATGGACGAAGCGAAAAACAGAGACGACAAAAACGACGAAGACGACAAGGACAACGAGGTTAACGAGGACGACGAGGACGACAAGGGCAACGAGGACGACGACAATGATGACGAGACCGACGACGAGGACGACAAGAAAACGACGTGGACGACGAGGATGAGCAGGACGAGAAAGACGAGGACGACGAGAACGACAAGGACGACGATGACGACGAGGACGACAAGGACGACGAGGTTGACAAAGACGACGAGGACGACAAGGACAACACGGACGACGAGGACAACGAGGACGAGGCGGACGTTGACGATGACGAGGACAACGCGGACGATGAGAACGAGTCCAACGACGACGACGATGACGATGATAATTATCAATGCAGGCATTAAAAGTGCACAAACGACTCAGAAAGATTTTTATCAGAATATTTTTCATACATAAGAGAACTTTCTCTTGCTACAGCAGTAACCGAAAGCTATACTACATTATCAGTAATTTCAATAGCTTTTTGAGTAAAACAAGAAACAAAACTATCTTGCCAGAAGCTAATAAAACATTGACATTCAAAAGCCATCACTAGGGTGCAAATCGGATTTTCATTAAGTTGGATAGTCAAATGAAAAGTTCAGATACTGAGTGAAAATTAAGTTGAAAAGCGAAATTCCAGAATGGAACAAAACAAAAACCCCATAATTCATCAACCCAAAAGTTATTGTTGAAATTGAGCTATTGAAAATATGAGCGTCCAAATATTATCACATTATTGTTATAAGAATTTCAACTTCAGTGATTCAGTATATAAGATTCTATTATTTATTTTTCAGTACGTGGTGTGCCAGCTATCGTAAAGGTGCCGCTGTGTACCTCTGCAAGTTGTTGCAGGTTGTACGAGATAATAACTTCTATAACACGTAATCTGATCGCGATAATGATCGCTGATCTAATTTCACCTTCATCTGGCTTGTATATATTTTTCTATAGTAATCCTGATATTGTCTGCTTTCTCTGTCTTCATTCATTTTTTCTGCTCTGCTTCCCTCCGTTTATCCATTTATCCATTTAACGTCCTACGTACATAAAAGTGCTGTTGGTCCTGTTATTTACTGTATCCAGTTGTAACTTTTTCCCTTGTTACTATCTCGCATTCTCCAGCGGTAGATTTCAGCGTTCTTTTTTTAAATTTTATAGGTATTTCAGGGTTTTTGTGGCATGTGGTGCTGTTTCTCTATATTGTTGTACTGATACTTGCTGTCGTATGATGTCTCCTACCTAGCCTTGCCGGATGGTCGGAAAATCCGGAACTGTCCCGAAATTTCGTGTCTTGGCTCGGAGTCCAGCAATTACACATTAAGTCCCAGATTTCGAATACTTGCCACTAGTTTTTTTTGTTATTTTTTCATTACTTTACGAGTATATTCCGTCCAGCGAGAGAAGACACTCGCGACCTTAAGAAAACTCGTCCGATTTTGTATAATTATTCAATTTTTAATTTCGATACACTCTTCTAGTATCTCGTTATTCTCGGCTTTTATTACTATTTCCTTAATATTTTATTGCTCTTCTGCTTGTTCTTGATCATATTTTTCTTCTTTTCGTTCATGAGTACAGCATTACGTAGATTACACAAGTATAGTAGCATAAATGGTAGAAAATGGCGAAAAATTGCAAATCCAATTCGATATGCGTGGTGTCACATAAAGATCGCAAGGTCAAATCGCTCTCGTTGCGCGTGAATCTCTGACACTTCGCACGGCTTCAGGCGCGGCATCGCAAATTTCACGGGTCCCTGAGAATTACGTTGCGAGAAGCATTACCAATTGTAAGTAGTAATGCATCTCGAAAGTGACGCGCGCGACGTCCGGTTTAACCCTAATAAGTACGAAACAGTCGTTTAGAATCGTTCCGAATGAACAAAGTAGCCTCGTTACGACACTGTAAATTCGGCTGATTCGAACGAAATGATAGTGAGTAGGTATCTAATTATTATCGTACACACAGAGCTCGCTGATGTACCTATCTCTACTCGAATCAAAAATTACAAAAAATGATAAACAATTGCAACAAAAATTATAAACAATCACAACAAAAATTATAAACAAGTACAAAGAAAATTGTGATCAATTGCAAGGAAAATTCTAAATAATCGCAACAAAAATTATAAACAATTGCAACAAAAATTGTAAATGATTCCAACAAAAATTATAGATAATTACAACGAAAATTATAAACAATTGCAACGAAAATTATAAACAATCACAACGAAAATTATAAACAATTATAACGAAAATTATAAACAATTACGATAAAAATTATAAACAATTGCAACAAAAATTATAAACAATTTAACGAAAATTATAAACAATCACAACGAAAATTATAAACAATTACGATAAAAATTATAAACAATTGCAACAAAAATTATAAACAATTTAACGAAAATTATAAACAATCACAACGAAAATTATAAACAATTATAACGAAAATTATAACCAATTACGAAAAAAATATGGTCAATTATAACAAAAATTATGAACAATCACAAAAAAATTATAAACGATTACCAAAAAAATTATAAACAGTTACGAAAAATTTGTAAACAATGCAAAGCAGTTGCAATGTATGTTATGTTTCGAGAAAAAAAAACTCACCTACATTAATTTATCGCGAGTATTAGCGAAGATAGGTTTTCATACAAAAATATGTAGCCGCGTGTAATATGTGAGATGTGGAATTAAATAGTTTTGTAAAATCATACGAAAAAAAACCTATTTATTTAAAATAATGTATTTTGCTGTGAAATATATATGTGTGTAAAATTTCTGAGTCAAGCTGCAGTACCGTAAATATTTATTTTAAATTATTATTTATTTGAAAAAATGCAAATAATGTAATTAAATTTGACAAAAATCAATTATTCAGAGTATTATTTATTTCATTCACTTTATAATGGCAAAAATATATAATCAAAGGTTGGAATAAATTATTTGTTCATATTATTTGCCATCGAAATATCTTTCTTGAACGGTGGAAAGTGGAAAAATGGGAAAATTTGCCGAAAAAATAATCGTTTTGTAATTATCAATTTTACAGATCGGAAGAGAAACAAATTTTACACGAAATGTGATTATATAAGCTAATGTGTCGAAGATTTGAGTTAATTGATATGACAGTCTATCAAAGGTCACAGAGACAAGAAATGCTGTTAAATTTCATAAACTTGCGTTATTCAATGTAATTGGCACGACGATTCGGACTACATTTCTAAAAATATTTCACCTTCGCCAGATTGCGCTCGTTTTTTTATTTTCTATTTTTTAACAAAACAATTTCAGCACGATTCGCATCGTATCATTTTTCGGGTCAAGTATCAAGGTCGCCGGATACATATTTCTTTGGTCTGCACTGGAAAAAAAAGGTGAAATTATTTTACAAAATCCGCACGAACGATGATATTAAAATGATTGGTGGAAAATTTCGACGTCGTTTCTGAAAATATATTGCAAAATACCACACTCGACACGGATCCGCGATAACTGCGATCTCTACACCACGCAAAAAAATTATCGAAGCAACATTTTTCATCGCCATTTTACTGTTACCCAAACGAAAAGTTACTCCACTCGAGAAAGATTATCAGGAAATAAATTACGCGTGCCATAGATCTGACTCGAGGGAAATTAACACTTCGAGTACACAATGGGTCATTTTGACCCTATCATCGACTTGAAACGAAAATAGTGTTGATGCGTTAACAAAAAAAAGACGATCCTAGAAATTAAAAAAGTTACAATTTTTTTTCTAAAACTTCGTTTTGTTAAAAGAAACTGCGAATTTTTTAAGTATGTTTAAGACTTTTAAGACACTTCCAACACTTAAAAAGCTATTTAACATTATTCAAAGATATATTTGTACATTTTTTTCAAGTGCAAAATCTCCGTAGTTCTAAAATTATATACACTAAAAAATGTTTCGTCATTGTGTGAACTGTACAAATGTGTGTGTAGAATATTTAACATTTTAGTGTTGATTATTGTTGTTCTCGCAGTCCGTTTTTCGGCACACTACAATGTTATTTGGTAATAAAGTAACACTTTTTAAGTGTTACTCCAACATTGGTTTGTAGCACTGTATCACTACACACTAGTGTTGACATAACACTAACTTTATGTTGAAAAAGTTGTTGACACATTTTTTGTGTCAAATTTGACGGATTTTTTTTTACTGTATAGACACTAGAAAAGTGAACAGGGTCAAATTAACCCAGAGTTTGGGCGATGCTTGAAAAAATAGGCGTGTAATTGAAAAACGAAAATTTCGAGTGGTAGTGTTTTTTCAAAGATCGAGTCCATTTTATGTGGTAAAAATAGTGATGTGATATTGTTAATAAATAATTACGACTTTTTGTTTACTAGATATTTGTTTGTTTTCTCTCTTCCATCTTTTTCTGATTTCTTCGACGTTTCGTATCTTTAAATTTTGTTTGCAATAGAGTTGATTCACTGAACTTACGTGACTCATTTTTATGTTTTGCTTTGTTTATATATCCTCTGACGCGGATTTGTACAAATCGGTACAGAATTTCGGGATATCCGGTGCTGATTGTCGCGCGGAGGGCTGGAGTCACAAAGGTTCGACTTTGCATTGTTTGTTACGGAGGCTGAGGTGGGATAGTCCCAGCCAAAAATTTGGAATGAATAATAAATTAATATTATAGAAAATAAAATTCAGATAATAAATTAATTATTGACGGACTTTTCGACCCATAAATTGTTTATTCGGCGATATTGAATAATTTTAGATGAAAAAAAGAAAATGAAATATGAAATATGAATTAGATTCGATTCAATTTTGTCATTTTTTGAAAAATATCAATTCAAGTGATGTAAAAAAATACAAGAATAAAGAAAAAGAATGTTACAGTTAAAAAAAATGTGATTAATTAAAAATCATTGGAGGTAAATAATTCATAAATACTCACAATAATTGTTATTTTTTTATCAAGTTGCCAGTTCCTCATAAAATTTGATTTTTTTTTCAAAAAATCAGGAAAATATTAATGTTTGTATATATGGCATTTTGTTTGCATTTGTTGTAACAAAAAATGTGTTGTAAGTATCTTTCTAAACAATTTAAATTTTTGTAAAAAATGTTTACGCTAATTAGATCGTCCTAATAAATGAATAAAAAATAGTTTTCATATTTTATATTTATTAACGACTCTAAATGATTTTTTCGATCTCAATATCTATTTTGTATACTGGTCATTCGGTGAAAATGATAAAAACGCGCGTAAGTTTGTCGTGTCTGTTATCTCGAGTAAACAAGATCGAATCAACACGTAACGTTGGTCAAAGTTTACAGTATCACTCGAAGAACGAGCAAACATGGGAAAAATTATTTGTATCGAATAATTGCTTTCGATTGCGTAAATCGACAAACATCCGGGGCACCAAAAGCCGAGAATAAACAACGTCACGTTGTTTTTGGGGATTTTGCCATAAATTTGTTCATTTTTGTGTCAAACTGACAACCAGCATGGAGTTTGTTATACGAGAGGTTCAATTTCATAGAAGCATGAGAGGAAATTGCAATAAGAACGACGACGACCGATTCAACTGCGTGAAGGAACGATGGAATACGATATCAAGCCAGATGCTCATCGCACGTTCTTTTATAACACAACACCTCGAAACTACGTTTCAATTCTCGTAGACAATTTTGGTTTAATTTTTGTTTAAATAACATTTTTGTTGAGAATTTTTGTTTATAAACAATAAATAATTCGACCACCGAAAAACGGAATTTGCGATTTTTATTTTACGTGCCTCGAAATTTTGAAACAATAGCACAAATTATTAGAAGCAAATGAATAAAAATTCTAAACAAATGAAGAAAATTATAAGCAAATGGATAAAAATTATGAACAGATGAATAAAAGTTATGAACAAATGAATAAAACTTATAAATAAATGAATAAAACTTATTAAAAAATAAAAAAATAGCTTTCCATATTTTTCTCGGCTTTGTTTTTATCCCACAGAATTGTCTCGCTAATTATGCAATTTGTCGGTCGATCGTCGGTGCAAGAGAAAAAAGAAATTTCTTGGAAAACATATTTATTAGAATGTTTTCCCCGGTATTGAACGCTCGGCACAGTTCATCGTGTAGATTTCGGGTTCACGGGCGATTAATCTGAGCTGAAGAGAGATCGAGACGCGCTTGGTCGTTGAGCCCTTGGCGAATTATGCATACGCACGTAAGTGCGAGTGGTGATTACGGTTATCCGTTAATTAGTTATGTATTCTCGTCAATAAGTTATAACGTCGAGGCGAGTTATCACCCCGATACGGCCCCTCGATTCTATTTCGTCGTTGGACTTGCAATAAAAGTGCCGGTTGAATGACATTTCGGAAAGTAGAAGTTCAACGATTCGTCGATATGCGTAGTTATAATTAATCATCGAATTCGAAATAAAACTCGGAAAAGACGCGGGGGCGCGAACAGTAACGATGAATATTATCAAACGGCCGCGACATAAGTACTCGCTCGAGGGCCGGGTTGAGAATGTGGCGGCCCCAGGGTCGAGATACGTGTGGGGGGGGGCCTTTCGAAGACATAATTATAAACAATTCATTGGAAAAAATATTTATATTTTTTCTTTCAACCTTATTGTTAGTTATACATGTATGCGGGTGCTTTTATTTTCACGAATATTTTTCTATCTTCAGTCCCAACTGAAAACTGTGTTGGAAGTTTCCAAAAGGCAACTCCCGGAAATCTTGAGCCCTTAATATTAACATTTGGTACTTTCCCAGAGCGTGGAAACATTTCCTATTTAAAATACACGTAAACTTTGATTTTTTCTTCAAATGACTAGAACTTGGCGGCATTTTATGCTACAATGTTGTACCAAAGCGCGATTTACCCAATATTAAATCCCCATAAAAAGCACCTCTGGTGCAAAAACCTTTCGCCTAGTTATATAAATGTGATAGTCACCCACAAACAATACATTCTTATGCCAAGAAAACATTATACACTTATTATTTTATACAAAAATTCCTTCCTCGTAAAAAAAAAGATTCGAAATCAGATGCTATTGCCTAGTACCGATATCACGTTGTCTTTTTTCGAATTTACAATTGAACTTTTCATAACACGGTATTGACAGCCTTCCTGTCCTGCCACGTAGTACCATAGATATAACGATAAAGGACTGACGCCTCCATTGGTTCGCCCAAATAACATTTTAAAAAAATAATTTAAAAAAAAAAAAAAAATTGGTGGTGGTGGTACTAGGCGGGCCAATATTTCGTATCACTATATTAGGATTATTGACATGGTTCAACCGTCGTAAAATTGTACTTATCTAGAAAAGGCTATAAATTAAAGCTCTCCTTTGCCACATCCTGCAATAAATATTACAATTCCGTATTTATAGCGAGACGGAAGAAATTAACGATCATAAATTTCTTTAACGGTCACTCAGTTGCCGTTCGGGTATAGAGACTCTGTCAGAGTCTCGCGCGGCGAGTGCGAATTTTTTTTTTTTTTATATAACTAGGCGCGAGACTCTACCGAGTCTCTTGATGCTCTACAAAAAAGACTGGCGCGGCGTAGCTGTAATCTGCACTCGTTAGATCGTACGGGTCGCTAAATCTGATTTTCGTAAAAAAAAATGTTTTTTTGATGTTATTTCATAAATAACTGTACTAACTTAAAAAATGTAAATGACAAACTTATGAGAAATTCAATTCACTACAAAAAAGATCCTCTCAACTGAATCGCTAAGATTGATATTTCTCGAGATATAGAGCGTTGACTTTTTCGTAATCTGACATTTTTGAGAATATCGAGTCAGGTTTTTTACAAGAAAATTCATACTGCGAAGAAGTCAGCGCTCTATATCTCGAGAAATATCAATCCTAGCGATTCAGTTTACAGGACCATTTTTGTAGTAAATTAAATTCTCTACAAGCTTGCCATTCACATTTTTATGTAGCTCAAGTCATTTATGAAATAGAGTCGAAAAATCAAGAATTTTATACAAAAATCAGATTTATTGAGCCGAACAATCTTGCAAGTGCAGATCACAGCTACATCGCAATGAGCACTTTTGTAGAGCATTTGATCCTGAGTAAATCGCGCTCTGGTATAATATGATACCATGAAATGCCGCTGAGTTATTGTTATTTGTAGAAAAAAGGTCAAAGTTTACGTGTATTTCAAATGGGAAATCATTCCATGCTCTGGGAAAGTACATAATGTTAATATTGAGTGGTCAAATTTTCCAGGGGTTTCTTTTGGGACATTTCCAACAAAATTTGCACTTGAGACGGAAAATAAAAAAGAGTCGTGAAAATAAAAGCTTCCTAGTATACATATAATCAGAGTTCGCGTTTCATGAGTAATACTGTAATGAATACTTTGAATTTCGTACACGTTTGCAATAGACAGGGTGTTAGAGAAGTCTGAAAATGGTCAAATATCTCGAAAACGAAAGGTTTTTTGAGGAAAAAGTTTCCAAACAATGTTGTAGAGGCGTCGCGGCGAGGTAGAAACCAACCTGATTTTTTTCAATGGAACGCCCCATTTTTCATAGCTCAGTATTAAAGATGGCGGTGAGACGTTTTCAAAACACTACTTTTGAAGACCTATTTTTGTCGAGAATTTCCCGAGATATGAGCTTTAGAGCTTACGGTGCCGTGGTATGCCAACTTGGATAACACTAATGCTGGCAGCACCGTAAGTTCTAAAGATCGTAACTCTGGCAATTCTCGACAAAAATAGATCTTCAAGGAGTGTTTTGGAAACGTCGCGCCGCCATCTTTAATACCGAGTCATGAAAAATGGGATGTTCTATTTAGAAAAATCATGTTGGTTTCGACCTCGCCTCGACGCCTCTACTCAGGGCGAAACGGCTATGATCATTGGATAAAACTTTTGAAACCCTACAACTATTGTTTAAAACATTTTTCTCAGTAACTTTTCGTTTTCGAGATATTTGACCATTTCGAAACTTTTCTCACACGCTGTATAATCATATAATTATACAGTTTTCACCAAAGTTTAAGAGAATTTTAGCCGAGAAAAAAAGTTTATATATAATTATATAGATTTTCTTGGCAATTTTTCATATAATTCTATATAAATTACGTGTTATTATATCAGGCCCATTTTCAAAAATATAATTATGTATAATTTTCATGTAATCTTTTTTCCTCGGAAATGTGAATCGGCAAGGTGATCGGGGGTGGAGAATTTTCAAAAAAATAGCGGTGGCGTTGGAAGTTGGAATGAAGTTGAAACTAATGTAAGACCAACTCATATTTATTGGTGTTTTTCTTATCGTTCGTAAGAATGGATATGTATCGAGGCGGAAGAACAAATTGGTAAATACAGTGTTCAGTGGTACAAATACGTGTTGTCGGACAAAGATACTTGATCGATATACAAAAAGATGGTTTATACGTCTAATGTGTTTTACCCTGACGATCACGATACTTTTATTCTAAAAATTCTGTAAAAATGTTATTCCGAAAATATCGCTATGCCCCGAGAAAAAAAGATTAAATATAATTATATATCAAAAATTGAAGTGACATAATTATTTAAAATTTATAAATAATTATGTATACACTATACATAAATTATGTAGAATTATGTCCAACCAATTTTTTTCCATATAATTATATGTATCTTTTTTTTCGGGGAGACAATGGAGAACGATGAAATCTCCAGAATCTGTTGATTACAACTGACAAGCGCTTGCTTGCGTCCTCGGGGAGATATATTGATAAGTTGTAAAAGAGCCTCAGAAAAAAGATTAAATATAATTATACATAAAAAATTGACCCGATATAATTATACATACATAATCATAGTTATATATAATCATATTGGTTTTTCTGCAATTTTATATATACGGGACAGTCCATGCCAAATCACCTCTTTTCATCCCAACCCCCTTTTTATCTTTTTCTATCCTATCAAAAACATATGTCCGAATTTGTTCAAATTTTTTTAACCAACTTTAAAAAACGACTCCTTTTTCAAGTAAACAATTTTTTTTAAAACGACTTATTGGGACGTTTTTTTCAAATTTTCGTTAGTGAATGTACTTTTTGAAAAAATAGACTAATAAATAACTGATTCGTTTACAACGTTTTTTATGAGATAATAAATTTTCAGAGTGGTATTTTCTACTAATATTTTTTTGGTGATTGAAAAAAAAATTTCAATGATGATTATGAATCGTAAAAAAAATGTCATCGCAAAAAAAACATTTAAAAAAAGCCACTCTGAAAATTTCACAGAATTTGCAGAAAATGCTAAAGTTTATTATAAAAAACAATCAAAAATCAAATATGACACTTATCCTGAAATTTTCATTTTTTTCGCATATCTCCTAAAAAACGTCGTAAATGAATCCATTATTTATTAGTCTATTTTTTTTCGAAAAGTAAGTTCAGTAACGAAAATTAAAAAAAAAACAACGCCCGAATAAGTCAATGTTTAAAAAAGTTGCAGCTATTTAGAAAAAAAGTGTTTTTTTTTGGTTAGGTAAAAAAATTTGAAAAAATTCTGAAATATGTTTTTGATAGGATAGAAAAATATGAACAAATTTCAGCCAAATCGAAGGGGGTCGGGGTCAAAAGTGGTCGAATTGGTATGAAATGCCCCATAATTAAATAAATAAATAAGTTATTTATAATTATATCGGTTCATTTTTTGCAATATAATTACATACAATCTTCTTTTCTCGAAAAGGACCTCGATGGAGGGAAGATTCCGGATCGAGAGGTGGAAAACTGGATTTTTTTTCTCGTCAAATCGATCCATTTTTAATCGCTCGATTAAAGTTAATCAGAATTTGAGGAGTAAACTTATATTTCAGAACCTCCTCTCAACCATCGTGTTACGTGTTCTTATCGAATACTCGAAAAATATGGAATCGTATCGAGCTTAGATTAAATTTCTCGCTCACGAATATACTGTCAACAACAATTTTTTGTCAGTGACAACGACCATCGAGCAGATATCTTGTTTGTCACGATATCGAGCGTAAAGTGTTAGGTGTAGTCAAAATAGTGGACAAAATGACTATTTCAAACAATTTTTTTTGCATTAATTTAATTTATTTTATAAAACAAATGATACTACATTATTATATGATGTTTCAACTTTATTACTCCAAAATTAAACAAAAAAAAATCATTGTTTTAGTTGGACATATAATAACATTTTATTAGTTTATTCAAAACCAATTAAACAAAAAAAATCGTTTGTTTAATAATTAATCCAGTGCCTTTTTTTATTTGAAATTATATATATATAATAAACAATTAACTGGAGTGTTTTTCAGAGGCCACCATTTTGTTCATTTAAAAAACGATTAGAGACACTAGATTGACTATTACAATAATAACTTTTTCTTGTTTAATTAATTTTTGGTGATCCAGTAGAATGTTATGATGATGCGGGGTCCAACAAATATGATGCAACACAATTATGCAACAATAAATAATTATTGTTTTTAATTTTGGTGAAATAAAGTTGGAGCATGATACAATAACTTTATATCATTCGTTTTATAAAGTAAATTAAACTACTGGCAAAAACACAATATTTCAAGTAGTCATTTTTTCAAACCTCTGACTATAGTAAAAAAATTATTAAAAAAACAATAAAATATTGTCCACATATTTCCGAATTTTTTTGTTTTTTTAATAATTTTTTTTTATATATAGATTTACAGTTCCCAACGGACTGGGATATAGAGAATCAGCCCTCGAATGGGGTACGTATAGGATTGTTTGCTGCAATTTTATGACATCGGTAAGAAATATCGAAGAAATGTATATTACTAGGTAAAGCAGATGATCTGTAGTTCAGTTCCCGAATATCACTTTTATTATCACTTGTATACTATTCACTGCTCGACGCTATGAGAAAAGAGGGGATGGCCGATTTTGTCATCAGATTCGATTCTACAACGGACACTGATCATTCGATCGTCACATTCCTATTCATTTTGTCGATTCTCGATTCGACTGAGAACAACTACAAGCACGATAATTGCGCGTTGAGATATTTGATATTGAAATTTGAAAAAAGACGAGATCCAAAAAGTATTTGTCAGCTGATATAATAATAACGCCATTAAGGCCCAGGCACAAACTGGGGTAGGTAGCATCGAACCAACTATGATATTCATAGGCGAATGGGAACAGAAAATACAGGTATTTTTCCGTTTGCCATTTACAATTGTTTGTAAAAAAAAATTAATTAAACATATTACGATAAGAGTCGTTAATTTGAAAAACTCTTTGCACGAATCAATTCTACGGAAAAAATAACGACGAAAACCTATATAACACATATTTGTCAAAGTTCAATTTGTTAGTGTAAAACAGTTATAAACAATTGCATGATGAAGAGTACAAGTGATTACGCTAAATTCTCAGCCAAAGTGAGGCCAGACAACATCAAACTAACTATGCTATTCACACGCAAATCAAAAAAATACGTTTGTTATTTTATCATTATAAAAAAATATTTAAACAAATTATGATAAAAGTTGTTATTTTAAAAAACTGATCACACCAACCGATTCCGCGAGAATATTCATGATGAAAACCTAATACTCAATAATTTCCATGTTTCATAATTCAATTGTTTATAGTCGTTTTACACTAACAAATTGAGCTTCGACAAAAACGTGTTGTATAGGTTTTCGTCATAAATTTTCCCGTAGAATCGATTTCTGCAATAAGTGTTTCCAAATAACAACTCGCATCATAATTTGTTTAAATAATTGTTTATAAACAATTGCAAATGACAGAAGAAAAAATACATTTTTGCCTGGGCTCTAATAGATTTCGCATAACTCGTTCCATTCCATTGACAAATACGTTTAACAACGAATTAAGTTTTACATATAAAACGTTCCGAAGAATAATAATAACATTTTGAATCTCTGTACCGGAATAGAAAGAATTCGGTGGGATGGGAAATATCGGAAAAAAGTGGAGCAATTCTCTCATTTGTATGGAATAAAATGAAACAGAACTTCCAAAAAATCAAACGGTTCGCGTTCGACTGCTTCGTTCTGTTTATTAATAAATCTCCATGAAAAACTCAGGCTGTGTTAGTTTGTCAAAACATGAATTTGTCCATCGATCCGATTTTGATTTTGTAAGATTATCCTTATTACTACAGCCTTCGCTTCTGCGAAGCTTGGGAGTCAAACTTGATTGCGACAAGTGCTTCGAGGACTAATTAAACAGTGCATTTTATGCAGTTATAAATATGGACGTTACGGCATACATATAAGGAAGGTCGATGAATATAAATAAAAAATAATTACTCGTTGTTCTTATAAAAGGACAAGTTTCCACTAGTGTCGCAGGTCTGACAATTGCGATACGATCAACTATCATGACAGTACTTCTGTTGTTACAATTTATTTGTTTAAATAAAAATACGAATTTTCTCATCATTTAAAATCTGGAGCGGAAGGTATCGAAACCTAAATCTATGTTGTGCAACGTGAATCCTCGCTTCACGAGGAACTTTTAATCCTGAATACAATCTGTAATCAATAAATTCATTTGCCAGGTTCCCATGCAAAGTTATTTCGCTTCGACACTAGATTTCAAAATGTGGACAATTTTTTACAAGAATATTCTTGCTCTTACAATTTTGTTACAAATACATTCTTACAATAGTATAGGGAATAAACCAGCTCTTTGGAATTAGACAGACAGAGCAGACCCAAAGCTTTTTCTGCGGCACCAAGGATTATTTTATTTATATTCGACTAATCTACACTCAAGAGCTGCGAAATTAAAAGAGTGTCGGGATATGAGGCAGGCAAATTTCGATAAAGCAAAAATAACGATATAATTTGATCGTTCTCATCGTTAAGCCGAACAGTCGAGAGCCGATCGATGGCGAAATGCAATACCACTCACCACCTATTTCCATCAAGGTCTCAAAAAACCTGAAATATTCCAGGTGGTTTGGGTACTCAAAAAACTTGTTTGGGAATTTTTTCAGATATTTTCTTCAATTTTCGAAAATCTGAGAAAATTCCCAAAAATGTTTTTCGAGTGATCAAACCACCTGGAATCTTCTCAGATTTTTTAGAGACCTCGACGAAAATAGGTGGGTGAGTTGGCATAGAATGCTCCATATGAGGATCCGTCGAACTGCACTCACCGATAACGTGCTGTCTACGAAACGTGAGATATTAACTTGTTCAATTTTTGAGAATACTAAAACACGAGTGTAACGGTTTTTGGGAATATCAATTGTCCTTTCGAGGGAATAATACAGCTGGAGCATATCCATGTCCCACCGCAAGAAAAGAAAACTCAAAGACGTTTCATGTGTGCCAACAAATGAAACGACAACTTTCCAACACCCGAATACTTTCTGGTGACAAGGGAAGTCATGATCAGGCTCAGGCAAAGGATATCGTACGTGTTGTAACGTGAAGATCAATCAAGATAACGAATAATAAAATGAACGTTTGATTTTATTAAAACGAAGAATAAAATATTTCCGGCTAGATATCTCGAGTCAACTTAAGTAGTTCGAAGAACATCGACAATAACAGCACGGATGGGACGGGCTCTGGTTCAAAAACTCACCTGGTAGTTTTGCATTGTATGTATTAAAATGGTGTAATTAATATGAATTCATATAAATAATAAACGTAACTCTTTCGTGTACTAAAAACAAGTTCAGTCTTCCAAGCGAATAACTGAAAAAGTTTCGCTTTACGAATACTTGAAAGAACAGGGTGTTCATCACGTACTAGCTAAATACAATCTAACGGGTGATATGGAAAATCGGGGAAATAATTAGTACTATTCAACTAGTATCAAAGACTACAAAAACAAGAAACTCGATACGACGAATGAAATGTTCCAGATATCGAGTTTCAATTTTTTTTCTTGATACTCGTCATTCGCTGCCATATTTTGTGCAGGCTTTCTGCTGCACGAAGGAATCGAGATATGCATTTTGAAGAAAATTATTCAAAGCGGTCAAGCCGGAAGATTCCACAAGCTTCGCGAAGTTCAGCAATCTCCAAGATACGACTTGAAGCTAGATCCACGAGTGCTTTGATGGGCACCGATCGTGCCACTCGAATATCGAAGTCCAGTGCCAGAGCGCCGCTTCATGCTCGAATGTGTACTCGATCGATCGTCATTGGTTAATCGACGAATAGGATTAATTGGCTGCGGTAGTAGCTGCTGCAGACTGTTACGCCGACTGAAGATCAACGGGTAAGGCTGTGACCCAGTAAAAAAACGAGGTCTGAGTTAATCCAGTAATTGATTTCAATTATGGTTAGAATTTCAATGCATCATAAATCTGGAAACCTGAAAGAGAAAAGATAAGCATTAGTCGAAAATTTAAGCTGAAGTCTCCTGCGACGAGCAAGCGAAGCTTTTACGAGCCGGAGCAGAGATGAAAAAGGATATGAATGCCGGAGAGTGTAATTTCTTATTTCGCGTGGAAAGTATACTGCTTGTTTGTTAAACCAGCAAAAAAAAGCTCTTCGACAAAGGGAAAAAGATTAGGTCGAACACAAAGATTGGATTTTTCCCAAATTCCTCAACGACGTTTCTCCTATCATATTCTCAATATTAGTCGAGTGATTATCTTTCTTCGTATCCTATCTCCTATAGTTACCGAAAACAAGGATGTCATCAAGTTTTTAATTGTGGAATCATAGGCCCACGAGAGTTCGATTCTTTCGACCGTTCGAGGGATATTTGAGAATCAAGATGTTTGGTCAAATTCTTAGCAAATATCTTGTTTGTCAAATATTCGTGCCGCGGCAACTGAATGGACTGACCGGTGTGGGATAGTTGAATTAAACGCATTTGTACACTTATTCTCCTCGACCCGACCCAAGTTCACTCGACACAGAATAATCTCCCAAGACCAATATTTGTACTGGCCACGATACAACATACTGCCACTCTGATAATTGTCGATATCAACAATCCCTGACTGCGGCTCGGGGTCTGAATGTCAACAATAATGATATGTATCTGTAAATGCTTCACATTTAACTAACATTTGTGTTATTTGAATGATGCCCCTACGTAAAACTCTGGGCACTCTCCATCAGCTGGGCAACTTTTTTTCTTCAACTTCTCCAATTTTTTTCAAAATCTCCCAATTTGGAATAGTTGTCAAAAGGAAGGTCTGTGATTTTTTTTCATATTTTCTAACATTTCCCAATTTTCATTACTAACGTATCTTGAAATATATTCATCGAATAAAAACTTTTTTATTTTGTCCACTTTATCGGAAAAAATCATAATTTTTCTGCATTGAAAAAATTGACATTTGGCAGAAAAGTGAGAATACATTTTTTTTGCATACATGCAGTCATGGGGTTTCGCATAGTTTTTATTTTCTTTCACCGTAATCGTTGCGGGTAACATTCTGAAAAAGTGTTCACAGGCTCTTTAGCCAATGACAAACATTCTGTAAAATTTGTCTAAAAAACCGAAGTCAGAAGTGTGGTGTTCCGTTTAAAAAAATATTATTCTCACTTTTTGGCCAAATTTCAGTTTTCTCAATGCAGAAAAATCATGACTTTAATTTTTTTCGATAAAAAGGAAAAAATAAACAAGTTTTTATTCTTATGATTGTTTTTGGTTGGTGAATATTTTTTGAGATAGTGTTTCTAATGAAAAATTGAAAATCCTCAAGAGAGGTTTAAAAAAATTAAGAAAAAAATCACAGACCTGTCTTTTGACTAATGTTTCAAAATGGCATATTTTGAAAAAAATTTGAGACGTTGAAAAACAATAGCCCAGTCGATGAAGAACACCTCGTATGTGAAGAACGACCAGAGGTTGACTGTCTTCAAATGAGATAGTCTCGATAACATTATTCCTGATACGAGTGCAGTTCTGGTTTTTAACAGCACCAGGAAATTTGCAGCCCACATATGCAATTCTTTAAGTGTGAACATCATGAAATTGCTATTATAAAAAATATATTTTTGAAAAACGAAGCATTCTCTGTCAACTTCGCCACCTATTTCCATCGAGGTCTCAAAAAAAGCTGAAGAAATTCCCAAAATAGTTTTGCAAATACCCAAACGGCCTGCAATTTTTTCAGGTTTTTTTTTGAGACTTCGATGACTGAGTTTATAGAGAATATTTCGTGTTGTGTGGTTTCATTGCAAAATATCCCTTTCATGGTGTTTTTCTGAATTAGCTCTACATCTTGAAAAATGTTTCGGTAATGGTCGGTTCGATTGCAAATGTACATAATACGCACAAGGAATAATCCTCGATGAAAGATTCAGTATTTCTCAGCGAACAGGACACATTGATCTTGTTATCGGGAGTCGTGCAATGTCAGATAGATACACCGCGGACCGACGTCACATATTGCACAATGCGATCGGAACCCTCGTGGAATAATAACTTGGTTAGAGCTGAATTGAAAATATAAAGCCCAGCCTAGTGAAAAATTACGTTGAAATTCATGATATCATATGAAACGTGAGATACGAGCTGAAGTTATAAATTTGGTCTGCCCGGGTCAAGTTTTTGTTTCCGGCATTCGCATCTGTTTCCCAGTCTCCCTCTGCATTTGTAAATTATTAACGATTTGTCAAACATCTGGATATTACTACGAATATATAAATTAGTATCGGTCAGTAAAACAGTCCATTTCCGTGCATTTTCGTTCAACAAAAACCGTCAAATCGTAATGATTACTTGATGAACGACATTAAGTACGGTGAGATTAATTTTGCAATGATATGAATTAGTAACGCTTAATTGTTCTTTTTAGTTTTTGGTGCAGAATATTTAAGATAATAGATACAATAGTAACAATCTGCCTTTTTATTCAACGAAAATATGCTGCCAGAAATGTTATTCGTAATGGGTCTTGATAAGCAGCGATTGAAATAGCATTGTCCAGTTAAAAATTGTGTTGAGAAAATTTGAATCACATTTCAGAACGACAGAAATATCTTCGAAAATCTCGTCTTCAAACACAGGATGCTGTGTGCAGAACCATCATCGTTGATAAATATGCACCGTAATCCCTGAAATTTATTTATCAATAATATTTCAACGTCACTATTTCAGCTTATCACGTCAAAGGGCGTGTGCTTTTTGTACGATAGTGACAAATCGTTTTTTTTTTGTTTTTTTTTTCTTAAACATACACAGTGCTTCATTTTAACTTTCACACCACGATTCCTCAAAAACTATGATGGCTAGCCAAAAATGTTTCAAATAAAATATATCAGTTTCTGAGGGGGACTTATAATGGTGACCTTGGCTTCGACCTTGGAGGTTATTTTCAAGGTTATTTCGAGGTCAACTTTGTTTTTTCGGCCAAGAACCTCCATTTTCGACACTGGATTCGAAAAGAGCGGGAAATTCTACTTTCAGACCCATCATACACGAGGTCCGGTACACCACCCCCCAAGGTCATATGAAGGTCAATTTTTTTCCATGGGGAACCCCTAGTTTTGGCTGCGGGTTCGGAAAAAGAGTAAAATTGTACGTCTAGATAAGGTTTTGGGTAGAGGATTAATTTGACTTTTTAAAGTCATTTAAAACATTCACATACGGATTCATTTATCTGGAATAGTTTCACGTTTTGGTAGGAAAAATGAAAAGATGCATAGTAAGTTTCAAAACACGCTACGTTTAATCATTCTCTCATGTACAGTTTAAAAAAAAATAGATCGAACAATGATGATGATAATCTACAGTAATAGTCAATTTGATAATGAATAATTTAATGAATTGAGCTTTGTATGACCTTGAGGGGTGGTATACCGGACCCCACATATGATAGGTCATCTGAACGTGGAATTCCCTGCTCTTTTCGAATCCGCTGTCAAAGCTGTTGGTTCTTAGTCGAAAGAACAAAGTTGACCTTGAAAAGGACTTTCAAGGTCAGAGTCAAGGTCACCACAATATGTCCCCCTTGGAGACGAGTATATTTTATTTGAATATTTTGGCTAGATCTCATTGTTTGCCAGTTAAAATGGAACACCCTGTATGTATAAGTACTTATTTTCATTGCATAGAATCGCGATGGGCAACCGGGAACCAAAATATGAATGGACGTTACGCGGAGCAATGTAGGGCAGAAACTCACCTCATCGGATCCTCGAAATAGTCGGAGGGCACTTGAAATAGTTCGGGTTGAATATCGTTTTTGAACATGAATTCCTGAAAGGTAATTTTTGCAGTGACCGTGGGTAATATGGGAATATCAATTTTCACTGGAAATCCTGGTGGAAGTTTCATGAGAACGAATTGTCTTAATTTGCTAAGATGTTTGAACGTCGCTATAACTTCCAGAACATTCAGAAGCATATCGACGGTCAATGGAAAGTCTGGACTCATTGCTACCGTTGCCTTGAAAGATTTAGTGCTTTCCTTGTAAACTAAGCTACGACCTAACGATGGACATTGACCAGGCTCCGCCGCGCAATATTCATCCCAACTTATACGCGGTGTCGCCGGAGGGTTCAGGGAGGGTCTTCTCGATGCTGGCTGAAAATGGAAGAAAATGGTGATCGAAACTTCATCAGGATTCATTTTGAACCACAAACACTGGACCGACCTAGAAAAAAGATTTTTTTTACCTCGCACCACTAGAAGATATCGCTAGTTTTAGAATTGGACTTGAAAAGAATATAATACTAGTAACATTTTTAGCTGGTGCGAGCGAAGGAAGAAAAATCCTTTTCCTCTGGACTGGTCGAATAAACACATCCAACTTCAGTTCTTCCACGGTACCAACCTCCCCGTTCGTGAAACCTTGAAAGCTGCCTTTCGTAAGGGATTCCATTATAGCTTTATTTTTTTGCAGATCCTCCTCGCTGAGGTGTTCGCGTCTTTTTCTACTTTCCAGTACCATACCATTGATTTGATAAAAATCCGCATGGAAAGGACCTACCATTTCCTGGTCGGTCAACATGAAACAAGTTTGGTTCGATCAGATAAAGTCTACAATCGATTTACTCTACGGGAAAACAGGCGGCTGGTGGTGATAAACAGGGAGTGCTTACTTTTTTATCCTCTCGAAATATCCAACCTGTTTGAGCACGAGAAAATGATATTCCTTTCGTCGACATTTGTACCACCATTATGTCGCTCGACATTAGTATGTCGACTTCATCTTCGATCTCGTCTTCCGATTCCTGAAGGAAGTTGAATAGCAAAATCAAGCGACGCTGCTCATCTCCATCAGATTTCAGCGATAGTTTCTTTTTAGAGATTGGCCAAGCTCAAATGATAATAAATTACTAGACTTCTATCCAGATCATAGGAGAGAGTTGTGCGCATCTTCGGAAATGATTTAGCTAATCGTTCTTAAGAATGAATCGAATCATGGAAAATCGCAAGTGCTGAAATTTGACAATAGGAAAACCGAACACCCACTTATATATGGAGCATTCCACGCCGGGAATTTTTTTAAGTAGTTTTGCTAATGGTCAGTGGAGGAATTTTTTTTTCAACGTTTTAAAAAATAGAAGGAAAATAGTGATTATCATAGGCCCACTAATAGCTCGGTCTGAAAATTTGTAGAATGAAGGAAAGTTTGAAATAAAAAATCATCACGAAATTAAAGCTCAAAAATCGCATATGGAAATACTTTGAATAATGCTTTTATATTTTGTCTAAAAAGTATGTAAGAAAACGAAAATTTCAATAAAAAGAAAAGTTGCATTTAGGCCATTTTTGAAGAAGTTAAGAGCAAAAAAACCGAAAAAGAGCTTCTTCGGAACCAGTGATCAAAAAAATTTCAAACTTTGCCAGAAAGAGCTTTCCAATGGCTACTTGAAAAGTTCAAAAGATGAAGGAAATCAAACTTCGATTTATTCAAACCGTCCGATTTGGCGTGGAGTGCCCTGTACGTACAACGGGAATATGATAAATTCGTAAGACTATTCTCAACCTCGTATCGAACTCGTTGATAAAGTTTCGCCTTGTTGTCGAGAACGGTCAGTGATTTGCTTGGTTTCTGATCACCATTGAAGATGAAAGATATGTCGCCCCTCTCCCACCTCATGTCATTGAAATCGACAAACGTGGTATCCATTCGAATGGAAGCCCCGCTTTTATGAATCTTACAGATGTCGGACGGTAATATTCTGGAAACCAGAGGAACTGCAAAGAACAACGATACAACATTTACACGAGGCAACAATATCCGCTGCGAAAAAACTTAGATTCAACTAACGAAACATCCAATTTACCCCAACTCTGAAAATCCCATTTTAATTCCATGTAAAAATCTCCCATCTGTCTCAGCGCTTCTACCAAATTTGGTCTTCGATCCTCCATCTGTTCCTTCACTTGCTGTTTTATTTTTCTAACCAGCAATGATACTGTGCCAAGGATATAATTAGGAACTTTAGAATCACTCGGGGACAAAATTCATTTTGCAACTAAGTAGCCAAATTCTAATCGTTTGTCGTCACTCACTGGTATTTCTGTCTCCGTAACTTATAGCTTCCGCCAGAGGGCTCCATCCAGCAAGATTTTTCACTTTTACCGGAGCGCCGTGGGCAAGAAGTAGCCTAATACATTCTGAAAAAGGAATTATCTAATTGGAAAAACTATACTAGACAACACTATCTTGGAATTTCACAATTACCATTTCTTCCTAACATAACAGCTAGGTGCAGAGGCGTGTTTCCTGCAATGCATGAATAGCAACGATTAATTCGTATCTTAAACCTATATACCGCGGATATCACACGTATTATTGCCAATACCGTTGCCTAAACGAGATTCCCTACTCGCAGCCACGTTTAAATAAAGAGGACGAACATCACGATATTATTCAACACTTTACATTAATTTCATTTGATACACGTAGCTTCGCCCTGATATACACATGTATATCTACTATCCATATTGCTTCACACAACTTTGTAAAATTATCAAACTGGCAATACATTATTATTATTATTACTGAATTCTTACATACATATATACCTTGTCTCCATTGCACGTAAACTTTTGTGCAATTCGCAAGCTCTACATACAACATTTATCATTCGACGAACGAGACGATACTGGAGTAAAAATTGAAACCCTTATTCGGGCGAGACAGGCGAATAAGTAACATTTTTTTTCTACTGATACGTAGCATCTAAATGGAGTGATTGCATCGAAGGTAAGTTATAATGCAAATGTCTCGACTTGTGACTGTGTATCAAATAATGTTCGTCCAGTCTATTTCTTATTACAATAAATTCAATTTACGTTCAATAAATATAATCTTTTTTTTTGTCAAATCCTTATTTTGCATATCATTATCCAAACTAAATTGCGGATACGAGACAATTGTATTTATCGCATATTCTTGCGTCATTCATGAACTAGCCCTTGAGCAAGGTAAAAGCATAGTTTCCTTATCACCGAGACTGGTAACACGAAGAGGTATGTGTTATGATAAGAAAAAGGATGGCATTAGTTGAAATAAGTTTCAATACTTTATAGCCGATTAATTGAAGCAGTGGAGCTCGGAAGTAGTCAAGCAGATTGAATATTGGACTGAGAATATGTAGGTCATAAATCGGTACACAGCAAAAATCATGTGTTCCTAATACTGTCTAAGCGTAAATGTATCGTAAAATGTATCTACGAGTTTGCTAACGCATAATCTCGCTTATCGTGATCGAGTATATTATTGAAACTGCATACTATTCGGTATCACCATTCGGTAGCGTCCGACCAATACCTGTTTTTTTGCCGAAACCGAAACCAACACCAAAGGGTCGGTTTTAGTTCTAGTTGTGGCCAAAACCAAAACTTCTATTGATGTGTTAAAATCATTGAATATTATGAATAAAAATACCACTGGACCCTTATTTTTAGACACATGAATAATAAACCACGGGTAAGTTATAGCGGCGAATCTTAATTTCAACAAATGACAATCAGCCTGCCTCAAAATACTACTCATACGTAAGTTTCGGTGCAGCCAAAAGATTCGGCACTAATTTGACCAAAACTAAACCTTTGGTCAAAACATGTTTTTTTTGCCGAAATTTGCCAAAACCGAAACGTTGATCGGACACTACTATTTGGGACTTGCATAGGTCCGTAAACGGGACGTACGTCAAATGTATAAGACAGAAATAGGCTTTCGCTAGCTGATATTCCACACTAGCCAATAATATTAATACATTCAACCTTTGGACATATGTGAATAAAGATTTTCCCCTGCTATGGGCCAGCAAGGCTTAGTTCATCACAATTCGGAATATTCACTTTACTGGACGAACCTAACATGAAATTACAAAAACAACCCGTGAATCAGTTACATCGAGGTTAGATTGCCTCTGATATGGCCGATCGCAAACAACGAGTCGCGCGTACACGTAATGTAGGAAACAACAACTTATACAACCTTGTTTGTCCTTCGCTGCTATATCTTCCGTCCTTAATAATAATTTCAGATTCGCCACATCGTCGTGAAAAATACATTTGTGAAGTGGATAAGGATCGTGTGACAACTCCGCCATTATTAGTCTCGTTGATACGATCGCTATTTTACTTTGTACGAATACACCGACTTTCTTCGGTCGATAATCATTCTTCACCCGATTTATATGCTTATGATTCTCCTCGTCTTCGCAATGCTCTGGTAGATTCACCGGCGTCTCGACACGGTGAATCTGTCGCAAGACTCATGATAATCGCAATAATATGGAACCTGGGTTTCCTACTATGTGTCGTTATGCAGTCAACTCCCCGTCGCAAGTCACGTATAACATTTATGAATATCGGATAAGTACTTTTCGCGTTACGATACGATGTCCGATGATTTCTGGATTATAATATACAGCGTGACAGGCGATCAAGGTCATCGAATTATTATCACACCGGGAATTCAATCGACTGCAGTCTTCACTTAACGACAATCTTGTCAAGCATTTGTGACACTGTTTTTTGTGACACGAGCGACAGTGCTGCCACGAACGGGACGGAACGTAGACCACACCGACGTGCCGCTGTTCGATTGTAGTGGCAAACGGAACCACCTTCGGACCTGACACATTAATCGTACGACGACAAGGTAGGGATGTCAGAGTACGTAGTACCCCATAAAAAGCACCTTTGGTGCAAAAACCTTTCGCCTAGTTATATAAATGTGATAGTCACCCACAAAAAATACATTCTTATGCCAAGAAAACATTATACACTTATTATTTTATACAAAAATTCCTTCCTCGTAAAAAAAAAGATTCGAAATCAGATGCTATTGCCTAGTACCGATATCACGTTGTCTTTTTTCGAATTTACAATTGAACTTTTCATAACACGGTATTGACAGCCTTCCTGTCCTGCCACGTAGTACCATAGATATAACGATAGAGGACTGACGATAAATTACAAAATAATTTTAAAAAAAAAAATTTGGTGGTAGTGGTACTAGGCGGGGCTTTTCCAGATAAGTATAATAATACGGCGGTTGAACCATGTCAATAATCCTAATATAGTGATACGAAATATTGGCCCGCCTAGTACCACCACCACCAAATTTTTTTTTTTTTTAAATTATTTTTTTAAAATGTTATTTGGGCGAACCAATGGAGGCGTCAGTCCTTTATCGTTATATCTATGGTACTACGTGGCAGGACAGGAAGGCTGTCAATACCGTGTTATGAAAAGTTCAATTGTAAATTCGAAAAAAGACAACGTGATATCGGTACTAGGCAATAGCATCTGATTTCGAATCTTTTTTTTTTTTTACGAGGAAGGAATTTTTGTATAAAATAATAAGTGTATAATGTTTTCTTGGCATAAGAATGTATTTTTTGTGGGTGACTATCACATTTATATAACTAGGCGAAAGGTTTTTGCACCAGAGGTGCTTTTTATAGGGTACGTACGACCGTACATATGTACGACCGTGGTTGGATGCTCTCGCTAAAAAAAAAACAGAGTAACTTTTTTCCCCAAATTCTGGGGGAACACCAAAATTGGCTCCACTGACCGTGGAACAATCACTGCTCTCTACTATACACTGGATAGGGTATACGGGGCGTTTTACACCCGTATTCATAGTCCGTCCTTATACTAAGGACGGAGGAAGCCTCAACGGAGGCCTCCTTGCATTTCCAAGGTTGCCTTGTTTCATAGACAAAACTGAGAGCTCCCTTCCAGAAGGAACCAGTGGAAGGAACGCACGTTCTAGGAATTTTTACTAATATGCGGTGGCAATATCGCAGATAGCACCACCGTAGTTATACGAATCTCTGCGAGTCAGCCATTCACTAAACAGAAGAACCATGGAGGTAAGAATATATGGAGGGAGTACAAAGTGTCAACATAGGCGAGGGGGCTGAAGCCTATGGGGAGAAGAGCGATACGGCGGCCATTTTCTTTGTGTGAAAAATGCTGCTTTTCTATTGGTCGAGTTGGTTGACGCGCAACGAGACAATTTCCCGTGCAGTTTTTAATACATCATCCAATGGATTATTTATTAGAAACGAAATATTGCATGAACTACAAGCTCGATGCATAGATGTAAGCATGGAATTATTGCAAAATTGTACGTACAAGAAATATGTACCCACATTGAAGGAAATAAGAGTACAAGTTCAAATTCAAGTCAAAATGTGTACATTTTATTTGCATGTTTAAAAAAATGGATGAATCACTATTTCAAAGTTAAAACTTTGATGTAAATAATTATACCGCTATTGGTCAAAATACGACCAAGCAATTTTGTAGTACTAAACAATATTCGATAATTACAATTTAGTAAATGCAGTTCTTTATACAACAAACCACTGCCTGGAAACCTTCATTTCATTCGATTATGTCATTCGAATCAATGTAAAGTATTGAAACGTCATGATTATTTTTTGAAGTTCCCTTTTAAATGTTGATAATAGTAGATTTCGCATAAATTATGAGGCACAAATTCCATGGATCTGAAAAAGGCATATGAAAACATTTTCACCCAATGAAGTACAAAAAGGTATTAAAACGTAATGATAAAAAATTAACAAATCAACAGAAATAAGACGGTTAAAAAGCTTGGAAAAACTATATTTATTTACATGCTGAGATAATTTACATGCTGAGATAATTTACATGCTGGGATAATTTACATGCTATCGACCTTCAAACTGGGTTAAGTTAGTCCGGAATTGTCTGTTTGATGGTTTATCTTTTCCAGATTGTTTAGCGAAGTAAAATAATCTTGTTTTTATATATTTTTGAATAATAGTGAACCCGGTGATTTTCAGTAGCATCGTGTATATGATCGACCAAGTTTTTAAAAATATGTTCGTTACCGATAAATTCTTTAAATACCATGGCCGTAAGATACATTTCAGTATACTTTGGTTTCAGAAGCACACCACCACTTTCTTTCAACGCAAATCTTATCGCTTTCTCACTTTTTTGGCAAATTGTCAGGACGTCTTTCGATGGAATATGTAAACCACCAAAACTTTTTAAGATTTATGAAACTATATGATTCGCATGTGGTGCCTGTTCCATCAAGTTCCATAATGCATGTTTCACAATATAATTTAGATTGTAGGTGCTTCACTACAAATCCGGCGATATAAGCAATAACGTAGTTCGAATATTCTGTGATTTGCAAAATGTCAGGAACATAGCTATGAATTTGTATGGCATCACATGCGGTTTGCCAGTCATTTTTCATTCCATCACAGAGACGGTACAATGCTGAAGATGAGTTTATGATATTCTCAGACTGTGTATATCTGGAGGTCACATGTAGAATAGAAATATGTTCAATGGGAATGCAATTACCGGTTGTAGCTGCTCTCAAATCGGTATGCAAAAGAAGCTTCTTAAAAGCTGCTGAAAATTGTTGCGATGTGGGATTATTATTGTGACCACCGTGCGAGCGAATGCAGCTGAAAAAAGTTTCAAGATGATCCTGACTTATCTTATAAGTAGGTATGTACTTGAGTACGCAGGTTTCATCAACTAGTTTTTTGTACATGAGTTTTAAACTTTCAATACAAATCAAAAACCCAATGAAACCCGTTCTTCTTCTACTTTCGATCACCAATTGATCATTTGATAAACATAATTTTTGAATATACAATACGATTTCTTCTAATTTATTAAAAATCGTCTTTTCATTTTTTGCATGCACCGCTTGTTTGAAGTTAAAGCTTTTTGTCGTTCGGGTATTGAATATGTCAAATAAATCATTAAAATTTTGTATAAACTCTACAGTTGCTGCACAACCTTGAAACTCTGGAAGTTTAAGACCGTTTTTACAGAAGAATAGGGCATCTGCAACTGACTTGCTGAATATCTGTGCAGCAAGACGAACTTTCATTTTTTGTTTAAAGTATTGTATGTGAGCACTACGAACTTTATTAGCCAAATGCATTCCCTCGCTTTCCTGTAGATCGTGAAGTTGTACAAAATAATCCCATAATATTGGTTCACCATTTGCGTTTTTCAATTGTCGCATGTCACCTAAGGTATTTCGGATTAATTTCAACATGTGACATGGATCTAAGAATACATAGATTTCATCTTCAGTTACCGGATGTTTAAACCACCAATGAAATGGATTACCCTTGTTTTCATGCTTCATTGCCCATTCTTTACGACTTTTAGTAACCAGAGACTTTGCTGCAGTTAAATTTGTGACTGTTCCATCGAACGTAAGAGATACTATTTTAATATTTGAATCCTGTAACGCTTTTAGGCATTCATTGATTAGGGTTTCTACCTGCTTCGACGTTAAACTATCAATTAAAAAATAACCGATTGGAATTTTCCATGATTGGTTCATACAATTTACCATGAAAACAACTGCCTCTTTGGCGAGAGATGGAGTCTCATTATTAGCTCTCGGAAATGAAGATCCAAAATCGACTAGTCCCTTGAATTCACCACCATTTTTTTGAAGCATTTGCCTGATATGCATGCCATCAAACATCAAGCAACCAATCAATGGATAATTTGCTTCCCTGCATCTAATTTTGATGCTTTTTAAAGCTTCCAAAGATAAACCAGGTTCGCCATTTACAGTACGATACCATTTTGAGATCGTTTTTGGATGAGGTAGAGCCTTATTAAATTTCCGCCTAACAAAAGAATAAGCAGCCGCAGAGTAAAAATGCAAAGTCAATGCAAATTGACGTAGTTCCGGACTATAATTCTTTTTTGATTTCAATTTTGAAACTTTTCGAATATGATGCTGTAATAAAACTGTGTCTCTATTCCCAATCTTACTGAGCTCTTTCACCTGATCTTCCTGAAGTAAGCGCTTTGATTTCAATTCGTCCAAAACCTGGTCCAACGACACATTCTTCTTTTGATATCTTCTCAATTTTTGACATAAAAAACGAATCCTTTTTCTATATGAATCTATTTTTCTGTTGTAGTGTTGCCGAATTTGGTTTTTTGTTGGAGAATTTGAAAGTCTTTCGGGGGATATAGATGTTTGTTGATCTACATATGTCTTCTCCAAACCAGCTGTCATAACAATAAAGCAACAATAATAATAGACAAAATCAAAACCTAAATCCATTAACCATGAAAACTCACTATATTTTTCTTCTGTTTGAGTTGCTTGTGATTTTGTTGCATCAACTGTATCCATTTTACGGCGTTTGATGGATGGTTCATCGCAGGCAAATGATATTTCACGAAGCGATGGGTCACTGGGATTATCATCAGAGCTCGTTGTGGCGATGGGTATTGTTCTGAGATCCTAGAGATATCGTATTGGGTTATTTTCAGAAGGTTTCAATTCCTCACTGCCATATCCTATGTTTAAAATATTCTCCTACCATTGGAACGGCATTTCCGAGTAATTTTATATATGACTGTGACATTCTGTCGAATGACTCAGCTGGAAAATGATCCGAGCAAACTCGGTAAGAATCTTTTATGTTCGCCACCTGCAAATTTTCTGCCCATATTTGCCGTCTTGCGACATCTTTGGGAAAACTGTAATAACAATTGAAGCTCATACGACAGTGATTTTTTGAAATATTGAGCACTTTCATAGACCTAACCTAAAACTTCTCATAATTTCTTTACCTATGGTAAGTGACGCGCTTCTGATGGCCGAATATTTTATGCCGGTTTTTAGTAGCACTACCGTTTTTATACACATAGTTTTTACAACCTCTCACAATACAACTTGGCATTTTGTAACGCGAGAGTAACAAAGATTTCTGTACGAAACAGTCTTCCGCAGTCTTCTGTATGAAAAGCTGTAGATACCATGGGAAAATACACGCCAAATCAACAAGCCAATCAGCGTTCGCGAATTTTCACACAAAGAACATGGCCGCTTGCCTACCTACCCCTTACCTACTTCGGCTTCAGGCGCGGGGGTTTGTACTCCCTCCATATATTCTTACCTCCATGAGAAGAACAGAGGAAAAGTAAAGTAAAAAAAGTAAAAGTAAAAAAAAATGGACATTGCCGAAGCGGAAGAGAAGATCGTCTTATTAAAACTTTTAAAAGAAGAAGAGGCAGTGAGACTGATGTAATATAAGATTTACATAACCTATATTTAATAAAAAAAATCTTTCACATAAAATATATTTGATTTATTCTGTAAAACATCCCTTAAATCCTAATTGTTCACATTTTGTAGCGACATTTTTTTTTCAAATTACAAATTATTTTATGCACAAATTACTTCTTCGATACTTCAGATTTATAATCTGTAGTGTACTCGATGGAAAAAAACAATTGAATGAATGACGGGCAATGTGCAAATTCCTAATTTGTACACTTGATTCACTTATGAGAAATGTCTTAGAATAAAGGCTCTTCTGTGTGCAAGTCCAATGCCATTTTGTTGAGGGTTCACAATGTCTTCGAATATATTCTCGTTCAAGTCTTCTTGGAACGCCTCTTGCAGATTATGTCGGATGCAAATATTATGCAATACTGCGGTAGCACAAATAATTGTAACAGTTGTACTTAATTTTGTACGTAGGCCATACTGTAGACATCGAAATCGACGTTTCCAAATCCCAAACAGTTGTTCAACGATAACGCGTGTTTTTTTATGTGCGGTATTGTATTCGACTTCAGCAGCTAGCTCAGGCATCAAAACAGGCGTCAATAAATAGCTACGACAAGCATATCCACTGTCACCAAGTAGAATTCCTTCCAAATGTCCTAGCTCAAAACGAGCTCGGAGACCACTCCGATCAAATATTACAGCATCGTGAGTTGAACCGGGATGCCTGACGACTATATCCAGAATTTCTCGACTGGGTCCAGATACAACCTATAAAAATGATTGGTTTTCTACTTACTCTCAAGGTTTTCAATATAGTGAATATCTCATGCAATATAAACTTGTGAAAAAACATACCTGAACATTTAGAGAAAACCACCCTTTTCGATTTCAAAAAACCTCTCCGTTATTACCTCCAGGATTCGCAATCCGTATATGGGTGCAATCAATACACCCTATTACAGATGGAAAGTTCCCCACCGCATAAAATTTATTTTTGTTGCTCGAACGTACGCATCATCACTGAAATTGATGTGTTCACCTAAGGACAATGCCAATATTTTGGAAACTCTAGAGACAATTCTGGATACTGATGCTTGACTGTATCCTCGCAAGTCTCCATTAACAATCTGCAATTTATAACGGTCAGAAATAAAATTGGCATGAGTTATGCATCCTAACATATCATGGGTTTCGGGAAACATTTACAAACCTGAAAGCTACTTGTTGCGTAAAACCGAAGAGTTATCAATAGCTGTACCAATGGAGAAACTGGCAATCCACGAGCGTTCAACTTTTGCAACCGTCCCCTAACCTACGGTAATAATATATCTACGACAGATCCTTTGCTGAATTTGTACCTTTTCCGGAAAGCGACATCGTCAAAAAATTCGATCGGATTCTGCATATCGCGGATATACCGTTTAGCAAGCCTCCATCGAATTCTGTTCAGTGGTTCCTCTAATTCGTCGTCAGAATAATTCAAAAATTCACTATCCATTACGATGTGTATATTTATAGAGACTCTACTCTGAATTATAACGTGCGTCAAATTGCGTGTTATTCGAGGTTAAACTGCTGTTTAACACACTCCAACTCAGACGCTAGCGTTACTTGCTCAGGCCGCTAGTGACGCTAGCTACAACGAACAACCAATCATTGGACACAAGGCTTCCTCAAGGAAGCTCTGGAGCTCCCTTGAGATAAGGAAGGAAATGAGGCTCCTTGTTTAGTCAAGGAAGGTCTATGAAACGCGAAATGGGGAACAAGGAATCCTCATTCCTCAAGGAACGACTATGAATACGGCCGTTAGCCGCAGCTCACTGTGAGCATTAGAAGCCATTTGTTTGTGGGAATTTGACACATTATGGCGCCAAATTCAAATGCGTTGAGCGGATAGTACATGAAAAACGAAGGCAATATACGGTCTACGCATCATATTATTATCATTAAACTAAAACGATTTAGGCAAGATCTGATTTCTTAGTTCAAATAATCGAAAGAGACCTCTAATTATTGATCAATATTCAACTCTCGTAACCGAAGTATTATCTGGACAATTCAGAATCAAAAAAGCAATTACAGTAATAGGATCTACTGCATAGATTTTATGTATGGATTACTCAAAGAATGCAATGCTGAAACTAGTTGTATAAGTTACATTGTATAATTTGATTGTACAATAAGAATCGATGATTTACAAAATAATGTTTCAGTAAAAATGGTTGTAAAAATCATAAATTATATGTACAATTATTCGGAGTTTCATTCATTGAAGTTGTCCATGTCATCCAAGGCTGCCAGATCGGGGGGTATTCCATATTTTATCAACTAGAGAAAGAGAGATGACAAAAGGTTATTGTATGAAAAAAAGATTTTATAAGAGAATTATACGTTGTTTATTATTCATAAATATAACACTATTATAGTACTACTATAACAACTGACAGAGTAGCAAATGCTTTTTAACCAGTTACTTATAAAAGGATCGATGATGTTCCTGTGTTTTTACAGTGGAACAATAGGCACATGCTGACTTATAAGTTCCGAACCGAGTTGCAATGCCTCCTTCAGCTAATTGTACATTCACCTCGGTCTTCTGCAACAATTCAGTTGAAAAATGATTCGAGCACAGTCTCATACTTTTCAGAGGCTTGAAACGTGGACCTAATTGCATATTCCTTAACCAAGCTTCTATCTACCTATCATCAATAGTTTTCCCAGCGCACGTCAAATATTGATTTCAACAGGCAATTTTTTGACATCTTGGGTTGAATTATTGCAATTTACGTAGGGATCTTTGATTATTAAAAAAATATAATATAGCCCGTGTTACTCGCTAATACAGTAGCTTTCCATACGTGAAAGAATTTTAAAAATCAGTCTAGTATTTTTCGAGTTTATCCGTAACAAACAAACATACAAACTTACATGCGTACAAACATACAAGCATACATACGTACAAACATACAAACATATTAACATACAAACATACTAACAAACAGACATAGAAACATACAAGCACACAAACATACAATTATACAAGCATACGAGCATACAACCATACAACCATATAATCATACAAACATACAAATATGCAAGCATATAAACGTACAAACAGACATACAAACATATAAGCATACAAACATACACACGCACGGCCATACAATCGAACAAACATACAAACTTACAGACAAACAAACACACAAATATACAAATATACAAACATAGAAATATACAAACATACAAACATACAAGCATACAGACATACAAACATACAAGCATACAAGCATACAAATATACAAGTATACAAACATACAAGAATACAACATACAAACATCCAACAAAAAAATCAAATATTCTCTCTATAATATCAGTTGACATAATTATATTATACTCCTTGCTCATGGCCTTCAATTTCTAGGGGAAATGTAGCGAAATGTAGGAAAATGTTGATTTTCTGATGACGAACGGTGGGTGTTCAGAAGATAGCGCACATCCTACAGAACGGATAGTAGCAAAGACCGATTAAAATGGCGCTCTGACGTCGCCTGGAACATGTCATTTTCACAAGTTAATTTGATTCTTAAGGATCTCGAACGATCATCGCGATGAAAATATTTGACGATAGTGATATTTCATCGATTTTCACCAACCACCATCAATTTTCGTATTCGAGCTGAGGGGGTAGCTAGGTTTTCGACTATTTTTTTCCTCCATCGCACGATTTCCTGATTTTCATGAATCACTGGTCTCTCCAGTGACAGGATCACCGTTCGACGTTTAACTGGGTAAGTAAACGTTAGTTCTCATCACATATCAGCTGTCGCGTCGCCACCACGCACCCACATCTATCCGATAGATTACATTCCATGAATTGTCAGTGAATTTACAGTTTGAAATTTGGTCCCTAAATGTGAGCTGGATATAGGTAGTTTATTTCAACCAGAACGGCACTATGGAAAAATTTGCCATCGATTTGGATAAAGTGCTGGATGAATTCGAATTCAACGAAGGTAAGAGGTTGGACGTTGCCAACTCATACGTAAATTTAACATCGGAGCGATCGCTTTGACGAACGATTCCGTCGTTTGGTATCCTATCGTTTGAATCTTATATTTTCAGACCGCGCTGAACAAATTACATCCTTTCCGATACCCACGAGCTTGGCACGAGACGAACACGAACCATATCACACCAAACTACCGAGTCAAATAACACCGGATGTTCACCAAGTTCTGGGAAATACGGCGCGAGATGACAAAAGTGTGGAAATTTCGAACGACGTCGATTCTAGCGATACCAATTCCGCGCCAGCTGTCGAAGATAATATTTGTAAAACGGTGACCTCCTTTGGTAGTAACGGATTGTCGGTCAACCTCTATTCCCGCGAAACATATTTCGACGAGAAAGTTTCACCCAAACAATCCGTCGATGCTTACAACAACGAACCTGGCTCGTTGACCATACACAACGACTTGACCCAAACAACTCTGCGGAAGAACCAGAATGATACTTCTGATACGAAGATACAAAATAGCTACGACAAGAAAATTAATCAACCGACCATCAAACCTAGCGTCAGTAACTTATTCAGTAGTCTGAACGAGTATATAAATGCATCTGGTGTGAGCCTAGACCATGCAAGTGAGCAAGAAAACAGCAGTCCGCAACAAATAGAGGAAGAAGCGCACGAAGATGACAATGCCATGCTTGAACCGGGTATGTCAATAGTGGCGCCATCTACCACGGCGATCGAGTTGGATGATTCCGATCGATGTGTGAAATCTGGGGGGAAAAGAACAGTTCCTTCGATACCACCAGAATATCAGAATATTCTTTTACCAGTAAGATTGGGCATCCCTGTAGCGGAGGACACGGCGGCTGGTACTGATGGTGACGCGGATGCATCGTTTCTGTCTCAGAAGTCGAAGGAGAAAAGCGTTTACCTGAACATGGCGCCACCTATGGTGAAAGAAGCCGAGAGTATCATCGACAGACCGGAACATGTTTACGAAAACGTTTACATCGGCACAGACATTCCCAAATCTCAAGACTTGTACGCCTCGTCGAAGAAGGGGGCACCAACAACGGTCGTAAAGAACCAAGTGGAACATACTTATGAAAATATAGACTTCGACGATTCGAAGAAAATGGTTAACAAGGCGAAAGAAAACGTGTATGAGTGTATTTACATTGGGAATCGAGAAGACTTCCCTGAGACAACAACCGATCTAGAAATAGCAGCAAAAAAGATGACCGATCAGTTGTACAGCGGTGAAAATAATCCTGAACAAGAAGCGAAAGGTTTGAATCTCACTAAGCTAGTATTTCAAAATGTGCAACTGGGAACAGCTGATATTGAGAGTAAACCGGTTGGATTTAGTCACATCGACGATTTGTCGGAGGAAGAACTGAACAAGTATTTGGCTGAGTTGGAAGCGGAGGAAAGAGCACGAGACGGTGACTCGTCGCACGAGAACTTGACGTCCAATTCTTACAGAGACACCGAATTGTTGTCAAAAAACATCTATCAAAATCTTCCTGACGCGGAAGATGCTAACGAGGCTCCAATTTTCGAGAGTGTCACGATTGGCGAACTCCCTGAAGTTTGTCACTCCGAGCTTTTAGCCAAGGCCAAGAAATTTCCAGTCATCGATTACAGCAGGAGCGGACCGAGCACTGAAAATCCTGTGATGGATTTTTCAACGCGGAAAGGATCAGAAAAGTTTCCTTCGAGTACAAAAACTGTATTGGAACCAACAGACCTTCGAGGGAAGGGGAGAAAAAATAAGAAAACTAACGAGAAGATGAGAAAAACGTCGGATGACGCAGAACCAAACATCGATGCCCAGCGATTGCCTGGAGCAGAGAACGAAAGTACTACGACAGAAAAACCCATATCGACCTCTGATACAGACATTGGCAACATTTCTCAAGAATCTCACGTACAGCTTGAAAATTCTTCGGCGAACAGCGATGTGACCACTCAGCTTACGACGGAGATTCATTCTTCCAGTGACACGTCGAGCTCAAACGAAACCAATGCTGCCATTATAAAAACAAGTGACGATACTGTGCCGAGCACTTCGGATCGCCCAGAGTTGGATTGTACAAGTGCAGTGGAAAATCCTGGCAACGATCCAGAAAATTGTGTCGTTTCGTCTGTGTCGGAGGGTGAACAAACTGAAAGTGATCCGAGTGAAAGTCGAGTTATTGGTATCCCAAACGATGGACTTAATGAGAGTAGTACGATCAATGATACGAATCTTTCGGAAACTAATGAAAATAACGACCGACTGCCACGACCGCACACCTTAGACATTTTATCGAAAGTCGCTATGAATGAACAACTCGGGCCAGGTATGTTCCGCTTACTTGAATAAAAAACTTGTATTTCGTTGGTTCACTGACAAGAATTTACCCCAGATGAACAAATTTTTTTGAGATGAGATAAATGAAACTTATTTTTCCAGGTTCTCCTGGCCCGACACCTGGTCGAACCGAACAGACCGATGCAGATGTCGAAGGAGCCAAAGAAACTTCACCCAACACTTCTGAGAGCTCGTCGCTCGAGTGTGGGATGATATTGGGTAAACAACCACCGTTCTGGGTTCCGGACAGCGAAGCCCCCTTCTGCATGCTTTGCGAGGCAAAGTTTACAGTTATTAAGAGACGACACCATTGTAGAGCTTGCGGACAGGTAGTCAACCATATTTTGTACGGTCTCGAGCATTTCTTCTAAATTTGCTAAACAATGTCCTTAGGTCTTGTGCAGCAAGTGTTGCGGTATGAAATACAGACTGGAATATCAAGGAAATATGGATTCCCGCGTCTGTCTGCCTTGTTATCAGTTACTTGTTAAAGGTAATTTTCACAAATAATTTCGCCTATCGATAATCTTAGAATTGTTATTCATATCAGATAAGGCTAAGCGCTTGTGTAGAAATTGAGGAACCTTATTACTAATCTGCTGTCAAATTCTTGAAATATAAAATGGCGGATTCAATATGGCCGACGAAACTGTTGAATTATTGTACATTTTTCCTGGAATTTGGTATATAAGAGTTCCTGAGGACGCTGAGTATGAATTCGCTGTCGAATTTGTGAAATTCAAAATGGCGGGTTCAATATGGCCGACAAAAATGTTGAAATATGGTAACTTTGTCGGAAATTTTAAATCAAAAACGATGGCTGAAAAAATTCGTGACTGATAGGGTTAACGGATGGATAAACCTGATGCATTGATTTGTTATTTTTCAGCTGAATCTGACGATGGCAGCGGTGATTTGCCCAGCGGATATAATGAATTTCCCAATCGCAATACCAGCTCCCTTCACGTAAGTTTATTTATACTATAGCTAAATTTTACTATAATTCAATTTCTAGAAACGATTGAATTAGCGAACGTCGCTCTGTTGTGAGATGGACCGATAAGTTTTTCTTGCTTCTGGCATGGCTGTGTACTACTTTTGCAATACGTAAGAAGTATAAGATCGAGAAGCTCGCTCGTCAACATTGACGCTAGCACTCCAAAGGACCATATATTTTCAAAGATAAAAGAACCGTGAGAAAGTGAGCCATTCTGAATGCATCTATGATCATGTTTATTCAGATTCTTGATTTGAAAGAGAAAAAAAATCGAGTCTGCGAAGATCTTGCTAATTATAACTATCGCTCAATCTGATCCAAACGCCATTGGAACTGCAAATATGAACGCTCGTTAATTCTTCATTATTATTTCTTCCCTGTAACAAGTTGTTGAATATCTTTTTTTCTGGAATGTCCTGCTTCGTACGGTAAAAATTTCATCTATCGCTTTTTCTAGACATTTTTGCATCTACTATTCCTATATGTTCGAAGTCGAAGTCTTACTGAAATTTCTTCTAATTGAGTATTAGCAACGAAGTTATGTACTTGTCCAATAAAAGACGAACAACATATGCTCATGTAGGTCTACCACTATCATAGGCATCGTAGACCATTCATCAGTTTTCGTCTACAAGAATCGACGGATAAATGAATTTTGACTATTGGCATGAATTAGTTTTGCAATTAACGTTACCCTCTGATTGAAACAAAAAACATTTTGCTATCGTGTAATTAATATTCCTAGCTGCTCATGTCGAAGCACACGTTGGTTCGCGATACCCCAATCGTTGGGAGAAACAAGATCGAGACGTGAAAATGTGTGAATCCATTCGCATAAGTTCTAAGGCACTGGTAGTTTTCCATTTTTTTCATTTGAAAATTTCTATATTCTGATTTTGTATGCGATAATGGGAGCGATCATCAGGAATTTGGAGTATTCAACAAATCGTTATAGGGGAGACAACCAAATCCAAATAACCCGATGGAGTATTGCTCGACTATACCACCTTTGCAACAGCTTGCCGGTGGTTACCTGCCTCCGCCAACTGTAATGGTACCAGTCGGCGTGTTAAAACGCGAAGGTAGTACGAAACAGAGGGCCGAGGGACCAAAATCCGTGATGTTCAGTGACGGTGAGCTATGCTCGTGCGACAATATAATGTTGCTCAGCAAATAAATTTGACGACTAACTTGAACGTTGTATCACATTTCGCAACACCGTTTCACCGTTTATTATTAACAAATCATCATTGTGCGTGTAGTCATCGACGAATCACGTTCACCTGGCTCTCCGAACATTAGCAAGCTGATTTTTTTATTCTTCTTCTTACATCGATAACTTTGTTTTATTTTATTCGATTATTTTATTTACGTTGCCAATCGTTTTCACAACTAGCATGCCCATCTCCTCCCTTTTATGTTCGACCCAAACCGATAGCTATTCTACACTCTCGGGTCCCCTTTCCCGTTTGTTTTGTTTTCAAACACCTATTATAAATAAAACACAGGAATAAGGCCTGGGTGTGACCTGACAGAGCTTGATTCGTCATGGGAACCGAAATCGTCTTATCGGAAGGCTGGAAATAAACGATTGCCTACTCCTCCAGGATCATCGTCCGCCACGGCAATGATTAAGAGACAAAATCTACCACCGCTGGATCCTACCACCAATAGCTACATACCACAAGATCCGAATGCTTTACCGCCAACTGTAACTATTCACAAAGGCCGTGAGTAGCGATACCATAAAACGATGACAATTATATACCCCTCCTGCTCCATCTCCTGTATGGACATTTGTTAATTATCATTCGTTCTTTTCAGAAATCAGTTACCACGACGTACAAGATCAGGCTCGACTGTTCGAGTCGTTGAAAAATGAATGCGTACCACCGGTAATGTTTGCTATTAATAGAAATCTCTGCGCGTACGTGAAAATAACGAATTGTACGTTGGACAAGACCATTATATTTGACATTTTCAATTTCAAGGATTCGGTCTAAATTGCAACGATCATCTTAGCTCATGACGTTAAAACCAGAAAAATAAAATATTGACCCAGCTCTTTTTTTCATAGTTTTCTGCCACTTTTGTTTTTATTTCTTTATTTATTTGTTTAGATAGGTAGATAGATAGATATAATCTGACTATCTATCTATCCATCCATCTATCTATCTATCCGTCTATCTATTTATCTATCTATCTATCTATCTATCCATCCATCTATCAATCTATCTATCTATCCGTCTATTTATCTATCCGTCTATCTATCTATCCGTCTATCTATCCATCCGCCTATCTATCCATCCGTCTATCTATCCATCCGTCTATCTATCCATCCGTCTATCTATCCATCCGTCTATCTATCTATCCGTCTATCTATCCATCCGCCTATCTATCCATCCGTCTATCTATCCATCCGTCTATCTATCCATCCGTCTATCTATCCATCCGTCTATCTATCCATCCGTCTATCTATCCATCCGTCTATCTATCCATCCGTCTATCTATCCATCCGTATATCTATCCATCCGTCTATCTATCCATCCGTCTATCTATCCATCCGTCTATCTATCCATCCGTCTATCTATCCATCCGTCTGTCTATCTATCCATTTATCCATCTATCTATCTATGCATTTATCCATCTATCTATCTATCTATATGTCTATGTATCTATCTATGTATTTATTTATTTATTTATCTATTTTTAATTGGATTGGGGGTCAAAGTAACGAATAAAAGTGGGACGATGAGTGTATTTGCAATATCGTTGGTTTTGGCATCATAGTTTGAGAGTACGAAGTTCCTAGTAGACCGAGCCCTTGAATCAACCTGAATTATACACCTTCTAACCAATCCATGTTCGTTTTACAGTAAATTGTTGCGTCAACAGGATATGTTGGAACGTGACGTCTAGAGGCTTAGCTTGTGTCGGCCAAGATGAAGTAATTCTACTGGTGGAAACTGTATCAGACGAAACGCAAATTCCGAAAGATCTTCTCATCCATATAAATATGATCTACGTCGAGGCGATTAAAGGTACTGTTGTTTCTGTATCCGTTTCCGTTTCTTAAAATTCTATTTTTTCCAATACTAGTTTTTCGTTTAGGTAATACCATAACTGAACTGGGCATATCGATTCACCAAGGAGGTAATTTGTTGGGATCCAGAGAACATGCAGGCTTTCTGTTCATTCGTCAAACCTTCCAGTGTCTTCAGAAAATTATTTTGCCACCATCTCCATTTCTGGTCGGTCTTTTGGTTCACAGGTAAACATGGAGGTCAAATACGTCGTTCGCCGTCAGCGTTACGAGCTTAGGAGTTTCAAAGTACCGATATTACAATATTTAATGATTTTATTCATGGAGAATATTGAAAGTTGATTTGCAGCAAAATTTATAGTACGTGAAAATATATATGTGAATAAAAATTTGCACCATTTAATAATGAAAAAATTTGAGAGTAAAAATCACAATTATTCTGTATTTTTCGTTTTAAATAATTACAAATTTAAGTAAGATTTAGTATTGGAAACGCAATCCAATGGAAAAAATACTCAATATTTGCAACTCTGTACGCAGTATCGACGAAGACAAATTTAGTAACATTCCTTTTTTTTTGATAACATCAGTGATTATCATTGGTATTATGCTAGGTGGGAAACACCATGGGCCAAAGTCTTTCCTCTTCGATTGGTACTTCGTCTTGGTGCAAAGTATCGGTACTATCCGTGTCCTTTGGTATCGGTACGATCTCGTGACGCGGTCTATTCGGAAATTGGTCATACAATAATGAAAGTTCTGGCAGACTTCAGAAATTTTGCGTACACGTTGCCCAGTGTGAGGGGACTCGTTATCCATATTCAGGAAAGAACAACGGACGTCATGTTTCCCAGGAATCGTTACGACCAAGTTATCAGAGGTCTGAACAACTCGAACGAACACGTACTCACGTTCGCAGCAAATTTTAGCATGGCAGCAGATTCACACTTGGTGTGCGTCCAGACGAATACAGGGGATGAAAGCAGCTATCAAACACAGGCAATAAATATTCATAATAAACCGAGACGAGGTGAGTCATTTTTCTCTGTAATACGCTTACAATCACGTCACATCTAATACAGATACACGGATGTTCTGTGGAAAATGTATTAGTTTTTCAAAATTCAAAATGACGACCAAAAAATAAAAATGTATACAGTTGTTAGATGGTCGGGAAATACATCTAACACAGACACGGGAATGTTCTGTGTATACGTATTAGTTTATCGAAATTCAAAATGATGGATTTAAAATGGCGACCGAAAAATAAAAAGTCATGTTTTCAGGAATTTTCATAACAATGTATCATTATCGCCTCATTTCTCAGTTTGAAATTTCATAAATATGTCGTGGATCGGTTAGAATCGCAAAATAGGTGATATTTTTACAAAATAAAAAGATATTTATGAAATGATAAGCAAATAATGTGAGGCTATAAAATGTACAATTTTTGGAATATTTTCAGGCATCTATTTTGCTCTAACATTCCTAACTCGTGCCGAACTCAACATCAGTTTAACAAGTTTAGAAAAATTGTAATTTTTATACTAGAGTTTTAGCCACCATATTGGATCCGCCATCTTGAATTTTCAGAATCTAAATTCATATTTGTTATCAGTGGCCCCGAAAACCTATGTATATTTTTGTTTAACACCAATTTCTAAAAAAACTTGAAATTGCAGTCCATGATATTGAAAGTGTCCACCATCTTGAATTTTTCAAATATTTACATTTTCTTATCTTCACATCAATCATTAGTGATTCAAGAAACTTCAAAAATGACGCACCCTAATGTTACATGTTTGAACGACAAAATTACAGTGACCGGAGCCAGTTTCGTTCTGATTAATGGAGCGCTCAAGTCATCGATGGGTCTTTCAGCAAAGTCTCGTCTATACGAAGATGGTCTGATGGTTGAAATAATGCCAGAAAAAATGGAAGCTTTGAAAACTGCACTGAAGAACATGCAAGATTTCTCGATCGGTTGCGGACCTCAAGGTGCTGCTGAACCTGATGAAATCGTAAACATCAAATGGGTTGGCAATGATACACAGTTTAATCTCGGGTTGGTGTTTTTCTTTCTTCTTTTTTCTTAGAATAACAACGTTTATGATTATCCACTACCGATATATTTCAGCGTGAAGAGCGTGATCGATGGTAAGCCAATGGATGGGGTTCCATCAATCAGAGTACACAATGGAACTGATTACATGGGTTCCAGTCGGTTTATCCGTTGGACAGAAGTGTTCATAATAAAAGTAAGCTATTAGATTTCAAGGAGGTAGAAAATTAGATGCGAGATATTTCCATGCTCGATGTATAATTATTATTGTCGAAACGTCTTCTGCAGTCCGATGACCATCCCAATGGTGTACACGACCCGATTGATATCAACAGACTGTCCGAGAGCATAGCGCGAGCAACGTGTACAGCTCTAGTCAAATTACTCGACCTATTAGCTACGGCAGGGTTAACAAAAATTGCAGTACGAACCACCATCCACCCCGACAACGTGAGTATTATTTGATATCTTTCGACTCCGAACATTATAGAAAGGAATCTTATATTTCTATTATCCATAATTATTTCTATTGTTCTTGTCAGGTTGGTTACGAGGCTGGCAGCGAAGGGACTCGCCTACCACCAATTTACATGAAAAGTCTCGACAATGAATTAATCCAAGTGTTGCACAAAGCTGCCCAAAATAGTCAGGACACTTATACAGTACTGGAATTAATATTTCACGTATTAGACGACTGAAAATGATTTTAGATAAAATATCAATTGACGGATCGTAACGAGATCGAAAATAATTATTGTTCACCTTTTCTGAACCAGATGATTTTCTTTTCGAGAGAAAACAAAAAACCACAAATCTGAACCAAGCCTGTTACGAAAGAACGCTAAAGATGTACGATCAACACGATCATCGATACCCAATTGTTACGAAATATGCAATGTCGCTTATAGTAAATCGAGCTCGTCAATGATTGAAAGCTGGAAAGAGGAAGCGAGATGTTTTTTTTTACTTATGAAAAAAATTATGCAAGTATTCGGAATTCTGTTCTAGTAGACTTTGTTCGAATGCCAGCGAATGAAAGGCACAACTCGGGTAAGATGAAAAGATGTGACGAGGTGCAAAAAGTTCGAACGACTCGCAGTAAAACCCATCATCGAATATCACATACGATTGGGAATCATAATTCAGAGAAGATGTTTAACAATTTGATAATTAACTAAATGTATTGAAATACTTCTACTACGTAGATGTTGACTAAAAACTGAAGTATGATTTTTTTGCCAATTTAACATTCTCACCACGTATCCGTTGAATCTTCGAAATCTTTCCAGTTTTACAGCCTCGAATTGATTGGTAGTTCAACCACCAAACAGCACGATTGAAGGAAACTTCAAAGCGTAACATACTTAGCGTGTCATATCTTCGAAACTTATCGACTGTTCATTTTTGGTGACAACATCGATCGATTCTTTAACAATTCTTATCGGCCATGCTTCGTTGAGAGATCAAACAAGGTTTTTCCAATGTGGCGTGGCAGATGGATTTAGTTTTTGACCTAAGTTCTCGTATACTCTAAAAGCAAGTTTATATAGTTCAAATCATAGCTTGACCCTAATTTTTACGTATAAATATTACATGGTGATAACAACGTATACATATATCTTTATACCGTTAAATAATCTCAATAGGTCAAAGTTTTATTGTATATATTTTGTTGAATTTTGAAGAAGCTATCAGAGATAGAAAGCAGAACAGAGGAATGGAGGAAAAATATGGGCAAAATAGCGATGCGGCAACTCAACGTATAAGTGTGAATAATATTCGTACTACAATTTACAAATTCCGATGTGTTTTTACAACTTTTTCTCATTTATGTAAGAAAATAAATTGCAAGGGTAACGACGTTCAATTTCCTGCGGGTCGTAAATTCAGATTCTTGAACTCTAGTTGTGATATTATCGCATCGCAAAAACGAGCGTTCCATAGCCCTGCCAAAAATGTATCTATATCATGTATATACGAATAAATACCTAAATTGTACATACATTCGAGCGTGTTAGTTTAATGCTCTTCTCCGCATTCTTAACGCAACCAGTTGTCGCTGTCGAATACGGTATCGAGCTCTGAATACCCATTCGAGCGCCATGGTACCAGTATTTCTCGATGTCGTAGAATTTGTCAAAATTGTGTCGCAATGGCAAAACTGAAGCATATTGTTCTTTGGAGAAATGTGCACGTAAATCTTAATCCTCAGTAGGGTCGACGATTTTAATATCAAAGCCAATTTTCAATTTCATGTTATGCCATGTCAAAGCAACGGTAATAATTTCATTGCTAAGTATAAAATATGTATGATACGAAACAATGTAGCTTTATATATCGTGTTGTATGGTCGACTGGTGACGTATTTTATCAGCAAACATTATTTACTTACCTATTCAGCATTTTGAGAACTGCGTATTGCAAATCGTGAACACCAACATCATGGAAATAATAATGTTCGGCTAACAGGTTGGGACTGAGGACGACTCGGTCCTATTGGGCAGTCGTCACTCACCTATAATCGAAGAAATACGATGTAACCTCGCCTACACAGTTAAACACACCGTAAGTAAATCGCGTAGTTGTTCTCTAAATATTATACAATTGCATAAGCAATTCATCGACGTGAAGATCTTTAATTGTCTTACCGCGTTACTGTGACAATGCATGCTAGTCACACATCATTCGATGCTTCACGCGACTGGTATTACTAGTATACTTCCGACAGAGGTCAAAGGATATTTATCATAGAATTGCGTATAAAATTGAAACTCTTACCACGTTTTCGCCAATTTCGGCGATACTGCCACTCGTTCGTCCCGCTCGAATTAATTCTTTGAAAAACTATCACCCGATCGTCGATTGTTTTCGTATTGGTTGCTGCGTCACGGCTCTCCGCCAATCACAGCGCTCGTTGCGAGGGCGTCCAATGGGAGACCTCGCTTGTCATTCGTTTGATCAACGGTCGAGGGATACGTTTGCCGCCGCTGGCTCGACGAATACGTGAGTAAATCGCATCGTGATTATCTGAATATTTGACAATATAACAACAAATACATCCCCGCGAAGATCTTCAATCGTTTGACCGAGTATACTGTAACGATGCATACTAGTCACACATCGCTCGGTACTTCACGCGACTAGTATTTACTTTTGACCAATGTCAAACGATATTCATCATAGAATTGCGTATAAAATTGAAATTTTTACCATGTTTCTGTCAATTTTATCGTTACTGTCACTCATTCGACTAGCTCGAATTAATTCTTTACAAAACTTTTACCCGATCGTCGTTTGTTTCCGTATTGGTCCCTGCGTCGCGGCTCTCCGTCAATCACAAAACTCGTCGTGAGGGCGTCCAATGGGAGAGCTCGATTGTGAATTGTTTTATTAACGGTCGTGGGCTGCGTTTGCCGCCGAAGTTTACGGTTCGTATAGTTTGTGCCATTATTTCGTTCTACGCGATAACCAATAAACCTGATTATCACATCCTTTTCACAATTGACGCCCGATCGACGAAATATACAAGCCTCACGCGTCTGCCGCGCTTTCTCAGGTATTACACTTTATCCATTTTTGTTTCGCTGTTCGTCTTACTTTTTTGTTTCTACGACATGCTATTCGAATTCTTATTAGTAAAAATTCCGTCGAATTTCCACATTTACGAAAACTGCTCAAATTGATCCATCAACATTTAATATTCTACAAATAATCTATTCTCAAATATTGTAAAAAATAAATGCAATTAAGCTGATGACACGAATTTTCACTTGGTTTTCCAACTGCGGTTTTTCAAATGTGCATCGACAATCGAATCTCGAGACTCCGATACACTATACCCTCGTTGTCAATTTCTGCACACCTCATCGTAAGCATATTCATAATCTTTAGGCTGTTTCTTTTTCTGCAACGTTGTTATAACGCAAGATGTGAGTCGTGCTCTACATTGTATTATGATTCGTTTTTATTCGAAGTTTTGTAGCATATACATACTTTTCATGGCCTGTACATTGAAGTTACGTTGCAAGAAATATGCATATAAAGGTCTATAATTACTTAAGTGATCTAAAAGCTATAAGTATTCACATGACAGTGCGACATTCCAAATTCAAATTGAGCATGAATTTAAAATTAGTTGAAATACAATTTGTATGCTTATTGTCGCTGCGTAACTGAAGAATATAGTCCTTAAATGTAGTTATATCTTGCAGATATTCGTAGCTTAACCACAACTTTTATTGTACGAACAGTCGCAGTTTCGGATAATAGTAATGATAGTTTCAGCGAAGGGCTATTGCAACAGATTGACAATATTTTTTCCTATGCAGGTATATCACAGTTGAATAATTTTGGGCAATAAAACTGTGGGCTCGATTCGGGACGCGGTAGCAGACTTCTATTGACAATCTATCGACGAAAGTCTTATCTGAAAAGGACCGAGGCTCCCAATATCCTCTCCAATTCGTTGGTTTACCGATGTACCGAATCGAACAGGTAACGATTCGAATATCAATCTCTGTGGTAAGTCTAAAGTTAATCTACTATAAGCACCCATTTCGTAATCGTCGTATGTGTCTTCGCAATCCTATTCATCTAAAGGTCACATTGCTCTGTGTTTTTTTTTTTTATACAAATGACTAAAACAAACCTATATAAATAGAAATAATGGCTTTTGAAAATTGCCGCTATTATTTCACGCCGATGGAAATTTCAATGCAAACCATTACGGTCATAGTCGGCTATCTTCGATTATATCCGAGGGATTTTCCAACGCGCTCTTTCGCATTGCTATGGCATTCATTAGTTTTCGCCTTGGCCCCAGCGGTAATTTCAGAGCCGCGATGTCCGCTTCGGTAAGAAGCATCAAAGCATCAAGGTCGATCTGTTCCGCTTCGAGTACTCCTGATATCGCTGAAAGATTGTTCGCTGCCATGAATCTTTGCATGGGTGTCCATTCTTCGCAGATTTCCTCTTCCTCGTCCTCGTCTGGTTAAAAGTAGCAGAGGGGAAAGGTTTTCATTATGTTTTCGTCAAAGCTCGTGAGATGTCACGGATAACTAACGAAGACCAACCCGATAACAACTCGTCGTCCCACATATTTTGTCTTCGCGCCAGACTTCCAGCGCTGCCTATGCTGACCTCTTCGTTGTAATGACCATTCGATGACCCGTTGACTGATTCGGTGACAGCGAGATTGTTTCGACTATCTATGTTGTCCACGTGATTTACCGGCAAATCATTCAAGGTAGCAGCAACCTAATGGAAGTGCAAAACTACATCAGTAGTCCCAAGTACGAACTTGTACAAACTTGGACAAATTTCTTACCAACGTTTTTATTGTTGAAAAATTGAATACGAACTCACCGGTCGTCTGAATGCAACGGAACCAAAACCGGGACGGTTGAATATACTGGCCGGTTGCTGAAGCAATACTGTTTCCCCGACGTGGTTAAAACCATTGGTAACGTTGTAGTCGTACACTGTGTCATCTTCGTTCGCTCGATCACAGAGAAGATCCGGTGTACTCCGGGCTCGACTCAGAGTACCCCAGACATCGGAGATCTTACCACGCTTTCCAATTTGATGGCTATGAGTCTCGTACGTTCCCACGTACATGACTTCCGAATCCCTCCGCAGTCCGGTCAGACTGCGAACCGATCTCTTGCCATCCATTTCGATCTGCAAACAGTTTGTTGTCGTGCCGTAAAACCTTACTTTTCTATGGAATTTTTTCTCCGCTGAACCTCGAATCTGAAGTCAGAACCTCGATCTGGTCATTTTTTTATGCAATATAAAAAAAATTGTTCTAAACTTGTCAAACTTTCAAATTTGTCCAACAACCGCAACCATTACAAATATATTACGGACAAATACAAAAAAATGACAATATCATGATTTTTATTAGTTTTTATGGATTTTCTCAGAGTTTTATTCCCACCAATAGCCAATTCTGACTTCAGATTCGTATTCAGCTGGAAAAAATACAAAAGAAAAATAAGGCTTAGCTTTCAGTACACAAAGCTTGTGTTTTTTTGCGAGTTGGCGTAATTGGTTACACAGGCCTGCAAAGTTTTGTTGTTCAGCAACTGGAGGTCGTTTCGAAAGTAATTTTCTGCGTAGAATCTGAATCCGAGCTCAGATTTATCCTACCACGTATGGATTTTGAGATATTTGAGGTTATGTACACGACGAATGGCTATTTTGGCTATTTTTGAGGTTAGAGGCTGCACAACAATTTTCTAATTTTTCCTACATATTGCATCGTCTGGTACTGCTTTTTTCCTTCAAAATGAGACCTCGATTGATACTGTACCATGTTTCATTCGAAAGTTATGGCGATCTTAAGGTTAGGTGATGAAATGGAAAGCATCTACTGGGCTAAACAAACCCATTTATGTCATACAATTTGTAAGCCATGACTTACGTATAATTAGGGGATATTCGAGGATGCTAATTACGAATCTAAGGTCAGATTTCAAAAATTCAAGATAGCGACTGCAATTTGGCGGAAAGCGGTCAATTGTCCAAAATCTCGTCCGCCATATTGGAGCAGCCATCTTGAATTGTTGGCATCTGACCTCAGATTTGTACGTGGCATCCTCAAAAAGCCCCTAGTTAAATGTTTGTCATGGTTTAAAAATCGTATGACAAAAAAGGGTTTGTTTAGCCCAACAGAGGCTTTTCATTTCATCACCTAACCTCAAAATTGCCGGAACTTCCGAATGAAACATCGTACAGTATCATTCGAGGTCTCATTTTGAAGGGAAAGATAGGCACTAGACGATGCAATAGGTAGGAAAAATGAGAAAATTGTTGTGCAGCCTCTAACCTCAAAAATAGCCATTTTTCGTGTACATAACCTTAAACATCTCGAAATCCAGACGCGTTAGGATAATTCTAAGCTCGGATTCGGATTCTACGCTTGGAAATTGCCTAAGAAATGACCTCCAGCTGCTTAACAACAATCGGAACCCTATTATTTGCAGATCTGTGTTATCCATTTTTGGAATAATTTCCATCGAAGTGAGACGAAACATGGATATAATTTACCTCTCCAACTTTGAAATCGTCGGCAGCCTTACGTGCTTGAACTTTTCTACCAACTATACCACCCTGCCTCTTTGTACCACCACTAACGATATCACTGAACGTAGGTGATGGCTTGATTTTGCCCTTAAACGTTAGGATACTTGGTCGATGTGGGAGAATGGCTGGTTCAATCACATCCGTATCCATCATCATTCGCGATTTGTCTTTCAATAATTTCTTCTGCTCCTTCTCGGCCTTCATCTCTGCCATTTTTTGCCTCTTCGCGAACTCCTTCAACCTCTTCTCAGCATCCTTCTCCGCCTTTTCTCTCAACACCTTGGTTTTCTTACGATTATTCAACTCCTGCTCAGATTGCGCGATATCCAATAGCTGCAGAATTTTCTCCCGCCCATTTATGGCGGCAAGCTCGCGGGCGGAGTGTCTATCGATGTCCAGTGCCCATATGTTACAGCCAAATTTGACTAAAAACTGAACGCATAGCTGATGGCCCCGAGCCGCTGCCAGGTGCAGAGCCGTGTTACCAAAGTGATCCGCTTTGTCGGGTTCGCCACTGCAATTATGTCGTGCAATTGAGATACCAACACGAAGTATTTCCCGCAAACAAATGACTTATATATGAGGCATTCCATGCCAAATCGACCACTTTTGACCCCGACCCCCTTCGATTTGGCTGAACCTTTCGTATCTTTGTCTATCCTATCCAAAACATATTTCAGATTTTTTTCAAATTTTTGTACCCAACCAAAAAAAAATGACTCCTTTTTTTTTAAAATAGCTACGACTTTTTAAAAATTGACTTATTAGGACTTTTTTTTTAATTTTCGTTGTTGAATGTACTTTTCGAAAAAAATAAACTAATAAATAATTGATTCATTTACAACGTTTTTTATGAGATATTCGAAAAAAATAAAAATTTCAGGATGAGTGTCATATTTGATTTTGTTTTTTGTGAAAATGTTGTGAAATTTTCAGGGTGGCATTTTTTGTGAATATTTTTTTGGCGATTGATACATTTTTTTTTACGATTTATAATCATCATTGAAAAAAAAATTTTAATCGCCAAAAAAAGTATTAAAAAAAATGCTACCCTGAAAATTTCACAGAATTTGCATAAAATGCTAAAGTTTATTATTAACAGAAATCCAAAATTTAATATGACACTCACCCTGAAATTTTCATTTTTTTCGGATATCTTATAAAAAACGTCGTAAATGAATCAATTATTCATTTGTCTATTTTTTTTCGAAAAGTACATTCAATAACGAAATTAAAAAAAAACATCCCAGTATGTCAATTTTTAAAAAAGTTGTAGCTATTTTAAAAAAACGAGTAATTTTTTTTTTGATTGGGTAAACAAACGTTAAACAATTCTGCAATATGTTTTTGATAGGATAGAAAAAGATAAAAAAGTTTCAGCCAAATCGAAGGGGGTCGGGGTCAAAAGTTGTCAATTTGGCATGAAATGCCCCATATATACCTGTATTGAAAATTTTGCCCAATATAATTTTACATAATTTATATAAGTATATATATGTATATAATTGCATAGAATTATATATCCATGATTATTGTTATCATTATATTATATCATATAAACAAATTATATGTCCATTATATGTAATTATATCGGGCTAATTTTGTTTTCATATAATTATATATAATATTTTTTCTGGGACTATTATACTGCATCGCCCGTGTGCACCCTGACCCTTACGAGCGCATTCATTTCAATCTAATATTTCCTATTGTTCTTGCAATCACATTGATGCCACGACTACATGCCTGTTCACAGCGTATTCAACCATAAATAATATTCATAACAATGATCGCTGATGTAGATTTCAAAACTTTTCTTTGCGACACGTAACAAGCTAGAAGTCATCACTCGATTAGTGGACCAAGGGTAATCGGTCTTACACAGCATACATGTTGTTGTTGAGCTTCTTCCAGATCACAAAATCTCGAGTATCCGTCACAATAATTTGTACATAATTATATAGAACTATATATAATGATATATGAATTTGTTATAAATTATATATAATTATACGTAATCTTTTATTCTCGGAAAATAATTGAAACGATGGAAATCATAATATCACAATCGCAAAATGATGCCACACCTGTGACGAATTTATCACAATAGCTACCGATAAAACTATTGATGATGTCAGGATCAGCGATCTCGTAGAAACGCGGTCGGGGATTAAATGGTATCAGATCGCATATCTCTCGGCGATAATTCGTCATAATTAGTTGGTTCATGCGAGTTGCCGAATTTCAAAAAATTTTCGCGTGTTTGGACAATACTGCATTAACCCATTAAGGCTCGAGCAAAAACTGAGCCAGATAGCATCAAACTTACTATGATATTCATAGGCAAATGGGAAAACAAAATAACTGTGGTTTTTCTTTTGTCGTTTGCAATTGTTTATAAAAAATTGATTGAACAAATTATGACAAAAGTCGCTAATCTGAAAAACTCATAACACCAATGGATTCCACGGAAAAAATGGTGACAAAAACCTATACAGCACTTTTTTGTCAGAGTTTAATTTGTTAGTGTAAAAGTTATAAACAATTGCATGGTGGAGAGTAAAAGGGCCTATACCAAATCCAAGCAAAACTCACATTAGAGAGCATCAACCTGATTATGTCTCTTGTAAGCAAATAGGAAAAGAATATTCTTATGTTTTTCATTTTGTCATTTGCAATGGTTTATAAAAATTATTTAAACAAATTATGATAAAAGTTGTTATTTTGAAAGACTGAATGCACCAGTCGATTCTACGGATAAAATTATGGCGAAAACCTGATTCTCAATAATTTCCATGTCGTAGAAATTCAAATGTTTACAAGCGTTTTACACTAACAAATTGAACTTTAACAAAAAAGAGTTGTATACGTTTTCGTCGGCATTTTTTCCGTCAAATCGATTGGTGCAATGAGTTTTTCAAAATAACGACTCCTATCGTAATTTGTTTAAATAATTTTTGTATAAACAATTGCAAATGACAAAATAAAAGCACGGGTGTGTTCTTTTCCATATGCCTATGAATGGCATAGCTAGTTTGGTGATATCTATCCCAGTTTTTGCTGGGGCCGTAATGGGTTAACGTGGGTACGATCACAGCGAGATGTACCTCTGCATACTCGGTGTTCATTTCGCGCAACGACTACCTTTGCTTTGTAACAAAATTTAATACATATCTAAGTATAATCATCTGAAGGCAGGAACTTGCGGGTCGACAATCGAACACGCACGTGCTCGAACGAAACGAAAGGAAACAAATTCCCGGTCGTCAACAGAGTCGTGTCCGAAGGCTTCGCAGTTCGCCGCGTTTCGAACCTTTTTTACAGATCGTGCGGTTTCGTCGATTTCAATTATTTTTACGCTGGAATCCACTCGCCCATAGAATAGAAAAATGGTACTACGAAACCGCGAGATAAGACGACCGTCTTCTCGAGAAATTGAGAAATGGCAAAAGTAGATAATGTAAGTATAATACCGAGAGATGAAGGTGAAAATGCCAAAAATGATGTTCAAAAATTTCAGAACTTTATAACAAACCCTCTCGCGACGATCAGTCGTAGCGCGTCGATGTTACCCTCAAACGCAGTCCACAACGTAGGTGTCATTCCACTGCCATCTCGAATGTTCAGATCCCGTCGCGTTGCCTCCTTCAGGATCTCCAGTGCAGAGTCCCGCGCTGCCCTTTTGAACGATAAGGAACAAATATGATTCGCGGTCAACTCAATATCACTTGCCTTATTTTCATATTCTTTCATAATCCATCTTCGCTTTGATATTTCAGTTTTTTTCACGAAATACTTGAAAATGTTAACAGGCACTATTTACCACGCTCATAAGTCGAAAACGGTAGACTTTATGGATTTTTCGCAGGAGACCTTTTTTGTAGATCGTTCAATTTCTGTTGAGACCCGTTATCTTAAATTTTCCTACGATAAATCGTTTGCAAGCGACAACAATTTAAAAAATATTTTTGTGTGTTATTTAAATGGAAAATAGAAAAATGGATTACGGCAGACCTTAATATGAATGTAGTAAATTATTAATTATTTGTTATTAGCTATTAATAATTACCTATTGATTTTAATTGTTAATTACTAATCATTAATTTTTTGTTATCAATTATTAATTAATTACTCGTCAACTGCCAATTGTTTCATCAATTGTTTTCGACCGATGTGGCACAACGTTTAGCGTGCATATGTGTATTAGTCGATGTTGGTCGAATTTCGATCTTGTTAGTCGAGTATAATTTCACCCTAGTTAAGCTCCCGTGTGTCACGTGTTCGTAGTCATCGTCTCGAAAATCGCGTAGGAGCGGGTAGGCCACACATTCTGTTTTCTAACCAGTCGAATCGAAAATATTCATGCACATGCATATACATGTACATATGCATATACGTTACGTGGTGTCTCTGTACACGAACGATCTGTGCTCTTCCACGTTGCTGTGTATACGCAATGTCTGCCATAAAAGTATATTCATCGTACGCACACACGCACACACACACACACACACACATGAAATGATTTTGAGATGGTCGGGGTTAAACACCGGTTGAGTTACCGTGGTATGCCCCATATACTCACAGCGTGGGCTAATTTAATCTGTAATGGAATATATGTTGCAAAATACATGGAAAACAAAAAACTGTTTCAAGCAAAAGTTGTTACGTCTGGAGAGCCGATCAATTTTTGGGCCCGATGGCAAATTTGATCCTTTTTGGGCCCAAGTTGTTTTCTTCTTCAATTGAACCACCAATCCTGTCTCTGGATTTGGGTAACTCGCGAAAAAATATCCACGTTTCATTCTAGTCAAACTTCTAAAAGAAAGCCTGCGTAAGGCCCAAAGTTCCATACAATCTTCGTATGTGGATATATATACACGTGCGTGTCCAATGCACGTCTTTGGGTACACATCTATGTATATTATCCAAGGCCCCGGAACATCTCCCAAGTTTATCAAGGTCACCTTCACATCAGAGCTCCGATCCATAATTCTAATATTCCTCGCGACCCAAAACTACGTTCAATAAATTTCGGAATCTGTACTATTCTGGCTTATCACAACTACACGATAATAACAGGGAATCGCTTGACTCTGCGGAAATGTCGTGCTTATTAGATCGCCCATCTTAAAGAAGTACCGTGCAAAATGTGAATCTCGATAGGTATCCATTAAATTGAATTCGGAGTAACGGTGTTCGAAGAAACGCGCGATCTTATACTCCGTGATCTTCAATTTATATCAGAGTCTTGGATAACAGCTTTGACGGCCGGATCTATTTCTATTATGATTCTCATGATCCCTGTCATTATTGTTGTTATCATCGTTTAATAAAACGGTGATCGTGTACATTCAATTCGAATGAAATGATGCGTCTGAAAAACTATTAGAGTATCGATGTACGACGGGGAAACAACAATAAAAGTAAAATAACACGACTTCGACGATTTGACGACCGGTAGTTAACCAAAACGGGTTTGAAACACTGGGAGTAAAGGCTCGCGTTGTGCCTAACATGGTACAGAGAACCTCTCGGAGTAAACATTCCACCGATGTAACAATTCGTACGAAATTTCATTCCAATATACATATATATTGGTCATTCCACGTCAATTCAACGACCTTGCGACGGTGATCCGCTTCGATTTTTTTGATTCTTTAATATGTTCCTATACGCGTAAAAAGAAGTCTTCAGCTAAGTTTTCAGCTCTTCGTCTCCACCCATTTCGGAGTTACCGATTTTTTGCTTAAAAAATGTATATCTCTGACTCTAATTATCATAATCTCACTTTCTACGGGGTCATTATTTTTCATTTCCAACGCTCTTTCCGACAAAAATTTGAAGAGCTGAAACAAAAAATTTGCAATGCAGTTTTGGACATTTTTAGTAAAAAAAAGATTAGTTTTCGTTCATGGGACACTTTTGATTTTTTTTTTTAATCCACAAAATTCTACGTCGAAAAGCAGAATTTTTGAGCCATAGCCCAAGATGGGCTTCAAATAACTAGTAAAAAATTAAAAAAAAAAAAAAACACTTTTTAGAAGGAAAATAAGTCAAAATGAAAGCGAATTGACATGGGCGACCGATATATATTTTGGGTATACCGAGAAAAAAAGATTATATACAATTATACATGAATAATTTATACATAATTATGTCCAATTTTTTTGCAACTTTGTATAAATTATAAATAAATGATGTATAAATTGCGTATAAATTATAAATAAATTCTGTGTAATCTTTTATCCGTAATAAATATACCTACATTTTTTATAATTGTATGGAGCCAATTTTTTTTTCTCTATACAATTATATATAATTTTTTTTCTCAGGTATTTAAAGTGATTCGGGAAGAAAAACGAATTATAGATGACGTTATGAAATTTGATACCACGTGTTGTAAGAAAATTGTGTCGAGTAATCGGAATGTACGTTATAGTAAGCGCAAAGAATTTCACGCTCGCTTGCGACAATTTCTTTCCGCTGTATAATTATATCCTTTCTTAGAGTAAAGCTTTCTCTGATGGAACATCCGTTGATCACAATGCATACATACGAATTTCGCGACAATTAATTCTTAATTTTCATGAGATTTTTTTTTTTTTCCTTCTCCTCGTGATATTGTTGGCGTCGATCGAGATCGCTTTGTCGAAACGCGATCGTGTTTTCTATGGAAATATAGTTAGATACGGGACAACTGAATTTGCCGATCTTATATTAATATTGCGAGGTATGGCTATCTCGCTTGTGTCACCGCGCCAGATTAAAAACTGTCGCTATTGTTTTAAATCTTTAGAATCTGTAAGTTGCTGTACTAAGTAACAGTGAATCAGCGAAATCACCAAACACGAGTGGCATAATGACCACAGAAATATTATACAGGCCAAAAGAATATGCAGACAAACACATCTGCTCTGGCTCATCCCTTATAACTTCATTTTTTTAATAATTTTTATTTTGTAATTTCATATTTAATTTTTAATAATTTCTATTTGTTAATTTCTTTCAATTTTTTTTCATTTTTATTCGGTATTAAGAATTTTTTTTTCAATAGCCTTACTCCCTATTTTTTTTAATTTATTTTATAATAAATTTTATTTTGTATTTTTTTTATTTATTTTTTAATAATTTTTATTTTGTATTTTTTAATATATTTTTTAATAATTTTTATTCTGTTTTTTGTTCATTTTTTTTAATAACTTTTATTTTGTACTTTTTTTGACAATTTTTATTTCGCATTTTTTAAACTGGTTTTTTTTTTTAACAATATGTATTTTGATTTTATTTTCATGTGATTCGTGAATTTTCGTTTTCATGAGAAATAAAACCTAGAAATAACAAGTACTCTGCTTGTGCTTATTGTTAGTATCGGATTTTGACGAATGCGCAGAAATAATTTCTAACAACGCCGTTATCGAACCGAATTTATCTATAAAAAAAATTAATATACCGATAAGACGTTGCGTCGATTGTGTTATCGGAGGTGTATCATCATCATCCATATTGCGCCTGAGTCGAAAACCGAATATATTTTGAAACCGCCAATACAGACAATTTCATGCCCGCAATAACCAAAGAATCGACTCGCTTATGCAAAAAGTTGCTTCAATCGAGAGAAAAATTAAAACAAACTCGTTTGTTAACAACAATTCCATCGAAATGAATCACCCTGCACCGAATGAATCACCCTGCATCAAATGTTTTCTCAACGAGTGGATTTATACATTATTCGCGTGGCTTTGCAATTGAATCTACCGACTAGGTACGAGATCTCCAGCGAAATTCGCGGAGATCGGACAAAGAGAATAAACTGGTTTCGTTTTATGTGGGAAAAATGCGCGTGGCATGTGTTTCTGTTGCAAACGAGTTTCCGGGTGTCATTTTTAATCGGATATCACTCCATAGATGTGCAAGCGCATTTTTATCAGATCAGTTCGTAGTTCGCCAGGCGTGAAAATAGACTCGAAATCAGATCTGTCGGATCGTTGGTAGACATTCGGTAAACAAAGGACGATCCAAACTACTGCGAGGCACCGAAATTCCTAATTATTCACTAAACGGATATTAAAAAAAAAATCTTTTTTCAAAAACACGAGGAGAAACAAAGATTTCCTGGGGAATTACATTTTGCAGGTGATTCGTTAAACTTACTTGTGAAAACGTTCGGACGTCATATTTTCACTGTATTTCCTCGGTCGTTTCCTTGTGATAGCACTTTTTTATTCCCTCACGTATCGGGCATAACGTTTGATTGGGTGGTAAAAAAGATCGTAACAGTCTTTTGTTGTTGTTGTTTTGTTGTCAAGTGTTGCTTAACTAGATCAGTAACGCCGGTTCTTTGTTTAAAGAACTGCCGTAGATCTCGGAAGGCTATAGCGATTCACGGTGAACTGAACAGACAAAGTCCGAGAGTTGCACTCACCATGGTCACCCTGGCTATCTTGCCCGTCCTCGTTCATTTATAAATCCCCTCTCACTCTTGACTTGTTATTCGCGGTTCCCACCTGCCGCTACTACCACCTGTTTCCAACTCGTCCTGTGGCTGTTGCTTCGTAAGGCGACATCTATCATACACCTGATCCAACGAAGAGATTCAATTTCGTGACACAGGTAACTCTGTCGATAAGGAACAACAATCCAGAGTTGTAAACAATGCGTAGAATTTTTTTTTCTTCAACAAATCAATTTTTTCAGTGGGACAAATTCCCATTAACCATTGTCACTATTATTTTTTTGACTGGAACAAATTTTTATCAACCTTTGAACTCATGTTTTTGCAAGAAACATGCCACATTTGACGAATCAATGTATTACTCGTGCATGGAAAATTTGAGAATCCAGCAACAAACAGCACAGATGAGCTACACTTCCCATTTCTGGGATGCTATTATGCTCGTTTTTTTCCAAATATCCCAGATTCGTGCACTTATAATCTCTAACATTATCACATTTGTAATAACAGAAATTATTATTACGTGTTGTAGAGCTAACATTCTTACACATCCGATGCGACGCTGATATATTCGCAAACAGTGCGAAAGGTAGTTTCCATTTTTAGCACCATCGAGACAGGTATACGTGCTGTATCGATTTCATTCCAACCAATAGCACGGTTTATTGCCCATCCATCATATATGATCTGTTGCATGGCAGGTTTTTTTTTATTAGACTTCCAAAAATTGGCTACATCGAGCCTATATTTTTCATCCTCCGATACTTTCATCCGTAGAGCTGACGTAGAGCTAAAAGGGATGACAGAAATCTGGTTCTCACTTTAGACGTTTATCTCTATCTCTGATTAGACGAATGTTGGCGTATGCCGATCGATATCCTTGGAAAGATTTTTCTAACTCGATCGTTGAACGTATTGTACGTCCTTATTGGTGATATCTTGGGAAGGCCAGAATAACAAACATATTTAGGTCAATAGCGAGCAGTATTTGCAACAAACCGCCATGCAATGCAATTGTCATATTAATGGTTTGAAAAAATTGACCAATTGTAACGATGAGATTCACATTTATTGTCTTCCAGTAATATCACCATGTGAACCATACACGTGCGAAGCATCATACGTGTGATTGATTCGACGTACGCAGAGTTTATATAACAAGCACGAAACAACACTGATAATGTGAGAAAATTTTTATCAGCACTCGCATTATTGAATGTTGTAAATCATGAATAGTTGATCGAACAGACACTTTGTAAACGAAATGAAAACTGGGAAGAGTATATCCCAAAACTAGAAAATTATATTACCAAAGATGTTTGATGGTTCGAAGAGTATTGCGACGAGAGCAAGCGAGCATTGAAAATGTGTGTATCGAGAAGAGAAAAAATCAATAGAAACGTATTCGCTCAGATTGGTACGATTCTATAACGTTTCGCCGATCCTCGGAGATGACATTTTAAAAAAGCTTATCGTAGGATGAATAAGTCAATTTTAATGCTACCTCGGTAACGCTGGGATATTAACTTCATACGAGGTTTATAGCGGCTTTAGATGTTCGGTATATAAAGTACGCGATTCCGTACTAGTCGATCAGTGCACTATATCATCCAACGGCATACTGTAGATTTCCCAGACACGAAAACACCGTAAACATGGGTAAGTATTTTTCCCGATGTGCCGATTACACATTGATATTGAGTTTAAACAAAATGTTCATTTTTTATTCAACCAGATTACTGAATCAGATATTCATTTCTTCGACTGGATTTACATTTTTCCTAATCTATTACCCATTGCTCGAGATTCGAATTTTAACGATGCTTTTCCTACAAGCATTCCAAGTAGTCTTACTACTTGTCACCGTTGCATTATTGGATTCAACCAACGGGTATCCGATAGATCAAGTCGACGCTTGCTTATTCAGTTGCGATTCCTGTTTCAAGGTATTTCAGCGTGAGACGAATAAACCTCGTTACTATAACACTATAATCGGTCCAACATAATTATAGTCGAGCCATTACTAATCATAGTATCTTTTGGCGCAGGGAGAAGTTCTCCTGACCTGTGCCAACCAGTGTTTATTGACTGATGGAGACGAGATGCCACTTGCTTGGACCACGATCTGCCCGTACTTCGAATCTTTCGACTTTACCACACGCTGAGCAAACCACGACAGGCGTTACAACGAGCTTCGCATAAATTAGTTGACTCGAATCATGTTAGTTTTGCAGGTAGCCATTACAAATTTCAGAACAAGTAAATGTTAAAACGAAACACAGCGTTTTATTCCGTGTCCCTCAGATTCATTCGTACATATGAATATTCATTTCACAGCTATCTCAGTAAACACGGTAATGTTGCAGCAATGTAACAGTAATGTTGCATTAATGTAACGGTAATGTTGCATTAATGTAACGGTAATGTTGCATTAATGTAACGGTAATGTTGCATTAATGTAACGGTAATGTTGCATTAATTTAACGGTAATGTTGCATTAATTTAACGGTAATATGGCATTAATGTAACGGTAATGTTGCATTAATGTAACGGTAATGTTGCAGCAATGTAACGGCGATATTGCAGCAATGTAACGGCGATATTGCAGCAATGTAACGGCAATGTTGTAGCAATGTAACACCAGTGCTACCGATTGTAACAGGTAATATTACCTCGACGTTACATGTAAGTTAAAATTTAGTACAACGTGTTATATAACGCGTTATGTACACGGTATATAACAGTTATGTTGCAAGGTAATACGTTGTATACCAGTCATGTAACCAGCATATAGCAAATGCTACATAACATGTATCACGAAAATAACATTGCGACACTACCTGTAACTTCCATGTTATATTGCCGCAATGAAACGGGTTCACTGGGATGCGTGGCTATACATACAAGAAAATTGTACACGTTCGACCGCGTACAATCGGCAACCGGAATAAATAATTCATAATATTGGATAAATAAAAGAAAGTTGTTTTCCTCCGTTTTTCTAGAGGAAAACAAACGAAAATCTGATACCTCCGCTACTGTTCTTAAGTTACAGTGAGTTCATGCCAGATTCATGCTAATTACAACATATTTTATTCCCTGTACGTTGGAATATCTTATACATGATGCATGGATATAATATGATACACAATATAAAATGTGATTGCTTCGCAAGTTTGATATACATAACGTCGAAAAATAACTTTGAACAGGACTGTCTACTCAGTGCACTTTCGGTTTGATAGATTTAACTTTTTTAAGCTTTTTCAACCCGTTTACATTCGACTTCAACAAATTCCAATAAGCTTGTTGAAATTTGTTAACATCCTTGGAATGAATCTGAAAATTCAACGACAACACATCATTAACTAGTTAAGAAAGTGTGCAATATAATAGTACGCACAAATTATCGGGTAGAAAATCGTTCTTACTACAGTGGATATCTTTTTGGAACGTAACGAGGCTCGCACTAAGCACATATATTCGTTCGGCGTAGGTAAAGGAGGCCTTCCCTTCCTGGGCACGGGTTTTTGGTATCCATCGACTGAAAAATACGTTCGGATATTACTGGGTTTACGATATGGAAAATTTGCTTCGAAACTGGATCACTTACACCTTTTAATAGTCAGAACAACAGAACCAGAAAGACGTGACTTATCGAATAGTCGTGTTAACTCCACTAAAAACTGAAAATGTACAGCTGTTAAGTCTCCTTATCGAGGAAATAATACGTATATTAACAATTACCAAATCATTTTCAAGTAACACCATCCCGCTTATGACATATGCTGCGTGATCACGTAAAACGCTGCTTAATCTTTTGAGGTTAGGATAACTTCAGTCATTGGCAACGCTGGGCAACGAGACCTGCACATCCCTACTAGTGTAGACCAGTGTAGACGGTGTAGACTGGTGTAGACTAGTGTATACTGTAGCATATGGTCATAAAACATATGCATAGATAGTATAGAACCAGTGATACTAGCATCTTTTTCCAGAAACCACTAAGATCGATTCTAAAATCACTAGATAACGACTAGCGTCACCTAGAAGCGAAAATAAATAGTATCACAGTAAAGTTGGCGGACATTTAAATATTTTTGCGCTTTTAAATTCGATTAATCAAATAAAATTGAGAAAAATATTGAAAAATTGGGTCCAACAATTTTTTTGTAACTTTTGATAACCATATTTTTTGAAACAATTTCTATTGATATGCAAGTTGGTCGTAAAATGGTTGGTTACTTAAATATCACATGGAACATTTGAAAAAAAATAAACAGATACATAACCAAAAATAATTCAAGTATTTCTCACTATTTTCACATATATTATTCACAATAAAATATTTTTCCAGCATATAAGCATAATCACAGCATGAAAATTTATAAATGCCGAAATCATATTTTAATCTGGAAAAAATTGAATAACATCAATATTTTTAAGTAACATTCTTTTACTCAAATAACTTTGATGAATAATATATTGTTTAAATAATAAGTAGAATAAAATAAATGCTCTATAACGTTACTTAAATCACCAAATATATTTTCTTCACTAAAAAAAGTCGTTGTCCACTAGGGGAAGACTAATTCCAGTAGTTTCAATGGTAAAATCACTATATAACCACTAGCGCCACCTAGAAGCTAACATGAATAATATGACAGTAAAGTAATCGGACATTTAAATATTTTTTCTATTTCAAACCCAATTAATTAAATAACAATGAGAAAAAATTCCAAATGACATAAATCATAACATCTTACATAAAAAAAATAAAAATCAAATCGTTATCTTCAAGTTACATATTCTCAAACGAATGACTTTAATCAACAATATATTTTTTAATTAATAAATTTAACAACATATTTGCTTCATAACATAAGTTGATTCTTCTTCACCACTAAAGAAAGTTTTTGTCCACTAGTGGAAGACCAATTCCACTAGTCTAGTAGTAAAACCAGTAAATTGCCAATCCTGCGTAAAACTCTAGTGGTGCCCAAAATTCACGCGCGGTAAGTAGATGGCGCCACGGACCATCGATGTCGTTGTATGTGTTGTATGTTCCTCGATGCTATAAAACCAGTATACGTACAGTAGCATGTGATAGCATGTACATAAAATGGAAACTGTACGAGTCACCATAAACATTGCTCACGAAGCCACGTACATGTTGAACGAATGTTCAGAAAACGTGAGCAACAATTTGGAAGATTTGTTAAAAGCATTGAGAGGTGTTCAGCAAAAAACAAACGACTGTCTGACCAAAATGACAAACGAGGCAAAAAATGTCTGCGCGAAAGGTATCGTTCGAAGTTAACGTGATTGCCGTTAACGTTAACCTATGAGGGTATAAACAATAAACATATTCGGATGATATTTTAGACAAATCCGACACATCCGAAGGTGATTCCGATGACGAAGATGACGCCGAGTCAGCGGCGAGTGCCGACCCGCCGAAGAGGGCGAAATTCAAAAATTGAATAATTGTACTCGTATTATACAAATCATCGCTATAAACATATTTTCGCATCCTTCTTTGTCCCTTTATTCAACAACCTTCACGAATAATTCTAGAAACTTCGCTTTCCTTCTGCAATAACGGTTAACGGTAATCGGTCGATTTTCACTAGTTTTTAGAGTGGTAATAAGGTAGACAGAAGACAATCTACGAACCATCGTTCGATAAACAAATTAAAAAAAAAAAAAGAAACGCTCGTTACACGTGGCAAGACACATCACACGTTAACTTCCAACACAATTGCATCTTAGGTATCGTAATAATCGCATATTTGTCGCATTTCACTCGAATGGCCAATTAAATTAGCCAACGGAAGTTTCCTAACCTAAAATTCCGCGTGCCACCGTCTTTTGTTTATTCCCCATCAAATCGAACGTTATGATTTTCAAAATGCTCGAGTGTCAAATGTTCAACTTTCTACACTACAACTGACTCTCAAGCGATTTCGCGCTTATACTTTAAAAAATGGGTAACAAAATTCCCATATGTATAAAATTTTGTTTTTTCCAAATCCTACTTAAGCATATTATATACAATAGTTACATATTATTTATAATAATAATTATTGTATTATTTCATTATTATTATTATCATTATTTATATATTGCTTATATATTATTTTTATAGTTGGTAAATTAGTTATTTTCATGCATAATTGTTAGTTGTCGTAGTTCTGCGGCATGGAATGTTTTTGTTTTAGTTTGGGATTAACATTCCTTTTTTGTATCCTCCAAGATGAAAAATGACAGCCACGTTGTCTAATCAAGCGCAACTGAGGTGGATAGTTCAGTGGTTTCAAGAATGGTCTGAAATGCAACGTGGAGATTTCTTAGGAATTTTGATCGAACGATGCGGTCCCGAAGGCTTAGTAAACGGGCTGGTTCCCAGTTTAGAAACACTGGTCTTTAACGAAGACACGAATAAGCCGCTGAGCTTGTTTCAATGCCGTATAAAACTATTCCGTGACTGGAGTCGGAATTGGACGAGCCAAGAGAAGGAAACGCTGCTCGCGTCAATTAAAGATCTCGATCCGAAATTTGCCGAAAAATACGAAGCGAAATTCACGGTAGGCGGGCAACGAGACAACAACGCAGTGGAAACGCACGAGATTAATTGAGGCAAACGTAACGTTAGACCGCAGATTTTTGGGAAATCGCCAAGATTTTGGAATCTACCCCGAATCATGAGGTGATTGGAAAATATTCTCCGGCAGTTATACCTGAATTGATGACAAATTTACCAGTTGCTCCGCCGCAGAACTGCTCGGCTCTCCTAATCAACGAAACTATACCTTCCATCCGGACCGGTAATGGTTGCTTGGCTGAAAACTATACACAGAAATGCTCTCTCATCAACCTATCGCAGCTATAGCGTTTAGATACATTCCATATTTTTTAAATTCTTTATATATATTTGCATCGTGTATATACGCATACTTATGGGTCATTCCATGTCGATTCAACGACGTTGCCACGGTGACCCTCTTCGATTTTTTAATATCTTTTGACACGTGTAAGAAGAAGTCTTCAGCTAAATTTTATCTCTACCCATTTCGGAGCTATCGATTTTTACTGAAAAAATGTATATCTCTGGCTATAATTATCATAATCTCACTTTATAGGGGGTCATTATTTTTCATTTTCAACGCTCTTTTTGAAAAAAAATTGAAGAGCTGATAAAAAATTTGTAATGCTTTTTCGGTTATTTTTAGTAAAAAGAAATTAGTTTTTCGTTCAATGGCACTCTTTTTCTCAAAAAAATTCACAAAATTCTACTTTAAAGAACAACATTTTTGAGCCATAGCCCAACTCGGGCTTCGAATAACTTCTGATAAAAAAAAATTAAAAAACAATTCAACAATTAGGAAAACAAATCAAAATTACAGAAAAAAATTTGTTTTTTAATTTCTTAATTGGCTAAAAGATTTTGTATTTCAACGTAGAATTTTGTGATTTTTTTTTTTTAATTCAAAGTGTCCCATTAAGCGATAAATTAATTTTTTTTTCACTAAAAATGGCTAAAAAAGCATTGGAATTTTACAGTCTCTAGTTTTCTATTTTTATCAGAAAGAGCGTTGAAAATAAAATAATGACCTCCTGTAAAGAGACATATCAATTAACGACGGTCACCGTCACAACGTTGTCGAATTGACATGGAATGACCCATATATTTATATTATGTATGCGCCTGTGTGCGTGCGCGCGCAGCTATGTAAATATACTTCGTATGTAAATGTTAGCAATTATTATTACTATTAATCGGAGCGGCAGATACTCTGTATCATTGATACTAAACCATCACGTCGCGTGTCGAAAGATTTATAAGAGTTATTAAAACGAGCAAGAAACTGCGTCACGTTTGTTAGTGAGCGGAGAACGATTCTCACTATTAGAGCAAATCATTTATTTGTTGTTCGTTACAAACGAATTTGGTGTTTGACGACAAATAATCATTGTAATCTCAGTATCAGAATAGAACATGGATTGACTAAGAATAACAAACTACTTATACTCATACGTAAAAATCCCATTACAATTGTTTATAGATTTATTATCTCACGTATTTCGGTGATGTATTCTCAGTTATCGATGCTGCTGATAATACACACACACACACACACACACACACACACACACACACACACACACACACATATATATATATATATATATATATATATATATATATATATATATAAAGATACATTTACATAAAAGTGCTGAAAAAAATATTTGAACAAATGGTTTGTCGAGTAAAATGAATGCTAGTAAAACTTACAGATTTCAATATTTTCAAGTTGAATCCAGAGCTAACAATAAGACGAATAATAGACAGTATTGTGATTTCGAGTTTGTTCCTATTGTTAGAAGCTAATACATTATATACACAGTCGTACTTAAGAAATTGATTCGATTCGGAATTCTTGAACAATTATGATCTGTCCTGAGATCTTTGAGCCTGTTGAAGCCACTTAGCACATATCACTTTAATCGCGTTCTGTTCCAGTCTATCTGCCTCTTTCAAAATTCTCTTCACATCTTGGATTTTCGAGTGTCTTACAGCTAATAGATACGCTGATTTTAGTTGTCGACTTTCGATGCACATACTTATCTGAAAAGGTAGAGCGCGTGAAATAATTGTTATCATTCAAATCTCTCAAATAATAACAACAATAACAACAATACTGATTATAATAATAATGTCAACAACAACAATAATAATAACAATAATAATAACTACAACACGACAGCAACAACAATAATAACAACACGACAGCAATAACAACAATAATAACAACAACAACCACAACAAAAATAACAGCAACAACAACAACAATAATAACAACAACACAACAGCAACAACAATAATAACAACACGACAGCAACAACAACACAACAACAATAATAACAATAACGCAACAAGAATAACCACAATAATAATAATAACTATAATAGAAAGTTATTAGGTGAAAAATATTCAGGAATCGAGATCGAGTTCGTTATTGCTAATTAGATATTGCTAATTTCAATTCACCTTAAGTTCTATGTCCGTGATAAGTTTGATCAAGGAGTCAACCTTATTTCTGGTGCCAGAACTGTGATCAATGTGATCGGAGTTGAGAAATATCTTCGTACAGTGAGCGAGAACTCGATCAGAGAGTGCATTAGTATCCGGGGCTCCGGAACTGCGGCAACATTTGACCAACTGTTCAATGGAATGAATTTTCCCTTCCGAAGCCAAGATGTGCCCCGCTAGAGAATATACTTTTTCCGAGCGTAAGTTATAATCTGACAAAGAGGAAATTATTGCGAATGTTTTTTTTAATTATTGAAACGATGATAGGGAGAAAAAGTTGGATCGGTTAGATTTCAATACCTTGAATTATTCGAAAGGCAATCCCGAAACCCTCTTCCACATCGCGACCACAAAGAATAGCCAGAATGGCCAATTGAGTTTTTTGAAGTTGAGTTCCGAACAGCGTTGGTAATTCCTGAGCTCGCGAGGTGTCGCTCTCTACTTTGGAGAGCTCTTTCAATAAATTCCTCACATTTCTACCCTCCTGTTCAGCATTCCATAAAAATTTCGTTATCTCCATTTGGCGAGAGATAGTATTTATATGCTTGTCGATGTCTGACAATTCCAGTTCTAGAGTGAATCCACCATGACCACTGCTATGATTCGACGTTAGACTTTTGCGTCTCGTTTGGCCAAAATTCTGTGCGTGCAATTCTGTCTCCAGATGTTTTTGAGCATCCTTCAGAAATTTTGACCTCGTGCACAAATCTGTGTAATCGGTTGCCTCGCAGGTATAAAATCTTATACAGGACATCGAGGCCCTGACGTAATCCCTCATGAAAATTTGCAGATGATATAAGGTGTTCAGAAATTTCCTTGTTTCCAAACTGTGGCAAGTGTATACCAAGTAAGTTTTCCACGCGATGAGAGTCGAGTCCTTGGCTTTCATGGACTCGTGTAATTTGTCGACGTGCCCACTTTTCAAACACAGCAAATAGATGTTGTTGAAAAACAAATCTGGATCAACGTCGTTATCCAAAACGTACGTTAGGCATTCATCGAATTTCTGGTGTCGGATGAAAAATTTCAAAATCTCAGCGTTGCTCCCATACGATATCAAGTAGTACAAGCACTCGTTGTAGTTAGCGTTGCCCACTTTAGCCGACACTGACTCATGTTCGTTGTGACGACCTTGGCTTATAGCTTTTATGTTGTTCAACCTGGCGGATATATCGTGAGTGTTCATTGATTTTGCATTATTCGAGCGACGAATATGCTTGCTGGAGGGCGAACTTTGTAATATCTGTAAAATTTCGGTTAGTAGAGGTGGATTTTTGGCAGGACGCAGTTTTTCTCTGATTTTTGGTCCCTCCGCAGGCCTCGTCTTATTTGCCAATTGGCTCGTCTGGTGTTTAGCGGAATGATGAGGTAGGAATATCCAGTCACCGTACGAATCTGACGATACTTTCTCCAAACAGTGGGAAAATTTCTCTCTCGCTTGCTCGAAACAATCCACTCGCAGGTATGCCTTTCCGCAAGCAGCCCAGACACCTTGTCGATCGAGACCTGATTTTGTACTGACGTCCAGAGCAAGTATCCACTGCTCTTTTTCAGTGAGCAAATCTCGCAGTTTTCTCAATGTATGCTCATTAAGATCCTCCCACGGCACCAGGGCTGAACAGTCGGACTGAATCAGCGTCGTTACCAAATCCACGTACGATAATAAACGATCGCAATGATTTAGATCAGCATTTAGTGATAATTTGGCACATTTCACTTTAGCAGCTACTAGCAGGGAACGAATCATCTTTATGAGTAGCGTATGATCGATCTCTGGATTTATTCTCCCCGACGAGACTGGTCTCAATAACTTAGTCATTTCTTTGCATCGATCTAAAAGAAATCTGTGAAAAGGTGAAACCACAATTTAATTAGTCGAAAGTTCTACAATAATGGGATTCCGAATCACTTGTTGTCGAGAAACGTTACTTATATTATACATCTATATTACTTCTATTTTCTTATATCTATACTGAATAATTGTTTATTCTTTCATTGATTAACTTTTTTAAATCACTTATCTTGTATTGGCATAAATCTGTCTCATTCAATTTTCATTAATAACATTTCCCGCTCTGTGTATGACATTCATGTTACTCGACCTATTAGGCATAAATAATGTTGGGTACACGTTTCTCCCACTAAATTACCATTCGCCCAGGTAAAAACAGCATTATATATACCGAGTTTCAGAAAAAATGACCACGTTTCTAAATTTTTGTCGGCCATCTTGGATCCGCCATTTTGCATTTTAAAAATTTGACACCGGAATCGTAATCAGCGACTTAAAAATCCTTTGTATACAAATTTTCAAATAATACCAGCTATTATTTCCCCTTGGCATGAAATTATTTTGAAAATTCTGCTTTTTCGAATACTAATTTGTTAATATTAATAATGAGGCATTCCACGCCAAATAGGTCAGTCTAAAAAAAACTTTATTTTCGATTTCCTCCATTTTTTGATATTTTCTTGTACCCTTCAAAAAAAGTCTTCAGGTAAATTTTGAGATTTTTTTGATCACCCGTTAAAAAGACACCGAATTTCAGCGTTTTTCCCGTAATTTTTTGAATAATGGACCAAATTAGATATTTTTCTATTCAAAAGTTTCGTTTTTTTATGTACTTTTCACCCCCAAAAAATACGATTCTTCTATTAAAAATGGTTTTTTCGAAGGGTACAAATCAAAGTGTATCAAAAATACAATTCTTCAGACTGTCCGATTTGGCGTGGAATGCTCCATATATTTTAAATAGTTGAACAATATTATTATTTTTTTTAACACTTATTGAATCCTTGGGTAGACAGGGATCACGACATGCTCCTAAACGTTAAAATATCTATAGTGTCCCGCTGAGACTCAAAGGACTACATCGTATGGCCCTCGGGTAAATGCTCACAACTTAAAAATCCTTTCGCAAAGCAATTTGGATTATTCAAATATGTTATTATAGAATAAGATTTCTCGCTACTCGAGTATCGACATAATTATGCCAAGATACTGTTTCCTACCTCGCATAAGCTTTATGGTCCGAATGGAGATTGAGAATTGCCAAGCCCAAAGAGATGCTCGGTGCGTGTTCGTATGAAAATTCATCTTTGACTGTCTTATTGTGACTTGGGTCGGTAGTCAATCTCCAGTAATCGAAGGTCTCGATGCTCGGAGTCGACAGTGCCTCGAATTGTTGTAGCGTACGTAAGGCGGAGAGACGTTTGCAGTCATCGCATATCCTTACGTGGACAGAATTCGGATAAGTTGGTACGCGCATACGTTGCTGCGAACAAACTGCGCACACAACTCGACCACACCTTCGACAATGATGTCGCCTGTTGAACATCGAAAATACGACGGATTTGCAGCAACTACAAATTCTGGCCTGAAAAATAGATTTTTAAGGCTTGAAGAAATAGGATTTGGAATTAAGTTCATCTTCACATCGCTACTACGCACCTTATCATTTGGTACCCATTCGTCTTTCGTGGGAACTTTAAACGGCATTGTAAACTCTACGCTATCCGATTCGCTGTTCGAAGAGGAAAATTCCTTGGATTTTGTGTCGATCATGTCTCTTTGCAGTGCAACCCTAAAATCCAACGACTTCCCAGCATAATATCTCACTACCTTGTCGATTTCGTCTCGTGTAACGTTGCACCTCGATAAGCTCTCCGTCATGGTGTTCAGAATTTTCTGAAGAATTTCAAATTTACCATTCATCAGGAGTTGTTCTAGCATCAAGGATGGCTCTCGCAACAAATGGATCAACGAGGTTCGTTCCTTCGAGTCAAAACAGGTCAAAATTTGAATTGCCAGTAAAATTTTGTGGTATTTCACAATTTCTGATGGTTTACAGTGATCTAGTAGAAAACTGGTGGCAAATGTCAATGCCTCGATAGATTCCAATTTTTTTAGCACAGCATCACATAATCTCATCGATTGGCCCATCGGCAACGTTTGTAAAAGCTGAAAGAAATAAATGGCGCTTTCATCATAATTATTCCAGGCTTTCAGGTATCCATGAATTATAGGGGTGTGCGAATATTCAAAACTACGAATTATTCGTGCGAATTGAATCGATTCGATTAAGAGTCGCACACCCCTGATGGAAAATAAACTTTCCCAGTAAAGACGTTTTATTGCGGCAATATAACATGGAAATCACTGGCAATATCACAATGTTATTTTTGTGATACATGGCTGGTACATAACGTGGATGGAACATGTTACGTACCATTTGTTATATACTGGTTACATAACTGGTATATAACGTACTACTTTTCAATATAACTGTTATATACCGAGTACATAACACGTTATATAACGTGTTATATTGCTGAGTAGAATATTTTAACTTACATGTAACGTCGAGGTAATATTACCGGTTACATTATTGCAACATTGCCGCTACATTGCTGCAACATTACCGTTACATTGCTGCAACATTGCCGTTACATTGTTGCAACATTGCCGTTACATTGCTGCAACATTGCCGTTACATTGATGCAACATTGCCGTTACTTTGTTGCAACATTGCCGTTACATTGCTGCAATATTACCGAGTTCACCGTGTTGTTTGGGGAATTATTTGATTCTTGTACCTTATTAGCTGGCTCGAAGTCTCGTCGATCCGTCTCCAATAATCCAATAAGCATGTCCTCGGTCACCAGTGACTGCATTTCGACGGAGAACATATGATTTTTTGGCCACTCCAAACAAAGATCAAACTTGTTAGCAGCGACCAAAAACTTGACAATTTTCTGAGCATCCGTTCGGTTCGTGCCATAAGCAACGGCATACCAAGTGATCTGCCGGACCTCTGAGTTGTTCGTGAAATGGGGTAACATTTTGTGGAATGCCGTAACTCTGCATAGTGTTTCGTCGATTCTTCGAACGCAAGTGGAAGGTAACTCAGTTTTTGCAGATTGACCCAAGATGTAGGTCAAAGAGTTTCGACATAGATCGACAGGCCAGTACTTAACATTGGATAATATTGAATGAGCCAAAATACGAATGTCTTTGATTTGGTAGAGATATCCCAGCGTAAGAGCACAATCCGTTGTTCTCGCAGAAATTAAATGCGATAAGACTAAGTCTTTCAGATATTGCAGTTCCCTGTTGTTAGTCAACAAGTTATCGACCAACGAATTTATAACGTCCAAACAAGTTTCCCACTGGCCCTTCTTCACAAAACTCTCCAGCCAGCTCCACAGTTCTTTGGGCGTTACGTTTTCGTGAATAGCAGCCAATGATCGGTTCTTATGCGAAATGACCTTCAACTTTTCAGCCCACTCCGATTGTAGAAGATTTTCCAAGCACGAGCAACGCTGCCACTCCCCACCAGTGACATCCGATAACGTTGTAGGAGTCTGTTTGTAAATTTTTTGCACCAGGTAAGATATCAACCAGCAATGACCCTCGAAGTACTGCAGAGCAATTGGCTCCAAGATCTTATTTCCATACATTGTTGTCGTGATGGTCTTCGCATGACGATCCGCAATATCAAAGCTATTCGACGAACGCTTATTCCCAGCATAGCGAAGCATCAACTCGTAGTGGTAGCATTGAGGCTTGTATTTAAATTCGAGATTGTTTTCATTCAGGTTCAAGAACTCTCGCATCGTAAAACCCTCGTTCGACAAATTGCCAATCGTCTGATTCATTAAACTCGAATTTTGCAGAACAAAATCTTGGTATCGTCGCACCAACTCTGGCAACCAACAGGTATCACTTTTCACATCGCTATCATCGAATCCATGCGAATCGATCACGTGATAGTGATTGATGTAGCAACGAGCCGCTGTATTCAAATCTTCGTCCAACCTCTGTGAGTCGTATGCCTACAACAAACAATTGCACAACAATCACAATTGAAACAATGTTGTGCCATGGGAGAAATGTAGCAAGTATCTTTACACGGATCACAGGGGTTCCATAGAATTCATTTGCCATAGCATATATAACTCGAGGATCCTGAGCCAGATCCAAGTCCTGCCAGGCGCATTCGTTCAGTTCTACTTGCTTGTAGAAGTCCAAGTCCCATGCAAGATCTCCTAGCAATTTATAGCGGAGCGTAGCCAGGGTGATTAAACCTAATTCGCCGACCTGATACCCAATCGTCATCGGCGAAACCTTTTGTTGTAACCAGTTGAGCGGCACGTCGTTCGACCAAACCATCAACGACGAGTGGACAAACATCAGATTCCAGAGGTTCAGGAAAAATGCCAGCGTTTCGTTGCCGGCAGTCAACTCGCACAGACTCAAGTCAGTGACAAAACGTGTTTTCAATAAAATACTCCTGATCTCTTTGTTACCAGATAGATTCTCGAGTTCTTTGCGACGCAGCATCGATTTGCTCGGATAAATGGTGCCGATACACCGCAGAAGTTCGTTGAGAATCGCAGTAATGAAATCGTTCGGTTTCTCCGATGTGCACTCGGGCAAAACCTGAAATATATAAATATAAATATATCAATAAATAAATATATAAATGATTATAAAAATAATTTATAACGCAGTATATAAATTATACTTTTATAATTTTATAATTATTAATTTATACATTAATATAAAAATTAGGCAATGCTTTTTGTTTTTTGACTCGCAATCAGGTTGTATACTTTCAGGAGGGTGAAAAAAGAAGTCTGTTGAAATCTGAGCTCTGAATATTAATATTAAGAGTCACCTCGTCGCAAACTTCTGTTTCCAATTTAGATAGCATGGTAAAAAAAGGATGTTATGAATTTTGAAAAAACAATTTATTTGAAATCATGGAAACCACAATTTATTTATAATGATTCAGGGTGCTGCTACCCTAATTTTGTATAAAATTTGTCATCACTTTCTTGAATGCTAAAGTGATTTTGGAGCAATCTAAAACTTTCAGTTCATTGCACAGTGAAAACGGTAATGTTGCAGAAATGTAACGGCAATGTTACAGATTGTAACCGGTAATATTACCTCGATGTTACATGCACCTTACATGTAAGTTAAAATTTCCTACTCAGCAATATAACATATTATGTACCCGGTATATAACAGTTACATTGCAAGATAATATGTTATGTAACCAGCATAAAACCAATGGTACGTAACATGTTCCTTCCACGTTATATACCATCTATGTATCACAAAAATAACATTGTGACATTACTTGTAACTTCCATGTTATATTGCCGCAATAAAACTTAAATTCGGATCTGTAAATTCTACCAGTGTCACAAGAAGCAAAAGCTTATAATCACCCCAAATTAAGTTAGAATTTGGAAACAAACGTCACTTTCATAAGGCTACCCAGTAAACACGATTTATTGCGGAAATATAACATAGAAGTTACGGTAATGTCACAGTGTTATTTTTGTGATACATAGCTGGTATGTAACGTGAAAGGAACATGTTATGTACCATTTGTTATATGCTGGTTATATAACACCTGATATAACATGTTACATTGCTGCAACATTGTCGTTACATTGCTGCACCATTACTGTATTCACTGGGATACTAATGTGCCTTCATTTTACGATCTACCAATAATCATCGTTCAGTAGTATCATCGAGAACAACGAAACTTGAGAAATTATATAGAATACTCACGTCGGTCGATGGATTGTCATTTAAAACGACGCAACATGGTCTGTTGGAATATTGAATCGCTTGGGATTTTTCATCTACCTGACGATAAGGAATCTTCGGACAGCAATTGATCAATATGCTATGTACCAAGTTGACTTGTAATTTTTTTGCAATAGGTTCCAATAACTCCGGCTTGACACCCAATTCAAAGAATTGCCGACCGAAATAAAATTGAATCGGTGATTCCAATAAGCTACAGGGTGTGGATCCATCACTGCTTTTGTCTGAAATGAGACAATAACATATAATAATGACCTTTCATTACATATTCCCAATTTCCCAATATGTAGCTGCGTTGTACTTGTAACATCCCAACCAATATCTAATATCCAGTATACCAATATCCAATAACCAATTTTCCAATATCCAATATCCAATATCTAATATCCCAGATCCAATATCCCATATCCAATATCCAATATCCAATATCCGATATCCAATATCCAATATCCAATATCCCATATCCGATATCCAATATCCGATATTCGATATCCGATACCCAATATCTAATATCCAATATCCAATATCCAATATCGAATATCCGATATCCAATATTCAATATCCAATATCTAGTATACCAATATGCAAATCAGTTGGGAAATCATAGGTTTACACATTTTTCAAGGTCATGCTCAGATTACTTACCGATTCCATCTGGGAGCATGGTTTCTAATATTTTCAAATGGTTAAACACCCGACTGAGGTACGGCACACCGTGGGAATGTGTCAGAATATTCTCAAAATTATCAGCGTGTATTAGAAACTTTTTCCTGTCCAATTTTTTCGCACACTTTTTTGTCGCTGTACGAGATTTGTTGATCAATTCAAGAATTGTCTCCAACTCTTTAAAAAATGTCAACTGTTCGTTTAACTCTTCCGATGAGATGGGTATATTTACATCACAGGTAATAGTTAGTAGCGAAGCTTCCAATTTGCTTTCATAAAATAATTGACAAATTTTTGCAAAGTACGTAGCGTACGAAGGTTTCTCCATTGTTTTCGTCGATTTCAAATATTTCTTAGCTACTTCGCTGGTAATAATCGAAGTCGTACGAGACTGCCCGGTCGTTAACGCCACATCCAGTATAGCCATAGTCAATATCTCGTTAGCATTATTTTCGTCCACTTTCATCATTCGAGCCGTCGATTTATTCGAAGCGAGGAAAGTTTCCAACTGACTCTTGAGTCGTGAAGTCTGAATCCCTTCCTCTACGACCTGTCGAATGCTCTGAAAAAACGTATTTTTTATATAAACCAAAAATATATCATTATTATTTATTAATTTATTATTCTGGCTAGAATAAATAAATAAATAAATTAATAAATAAATATTTTATTATGTTCGGCATAAAAAAATACTACATTCTCTGTAACAGTAAACCTATTTTTTTGAAGGATTAAAAATTCACAAATAAATTGAAAAAAAAAGACACAAATTATAATAAACGGGTTTAAAATGTAAATCATGAAAATTGTAGGACATACTTGTAGGGTTGACATGTTTTCTGGTTTCTCATTGCTTTCTTTGAATGCCGGTACTTCGGGATTGTCATGAATCTTACGCCGGATCTCGTTGATGGCTTTTGAAAAACGAACTTCAGCGTCGAGATGCGATTCGTTGGGACTAAACATCTGAAAGATGAAGATACGTGAAACAAATGTTGGGATATTGACAAAAAGTCTACTACAACCTAAGAAAAAATTAATTTAGAATGTGTCGTTATATGGTGGCAATGTTGTTAGGATTTGGGCTGCGACATGTTTATTCTTTTTGGCCACCTGCGTATAAAGTAAGAAGAGTACTTTGATGGTTGCTTGTATTACAAGTTACATGTCATTTGAATGACAATATTTACTGTTCAGACGAGTTTCAATTTGGAGTTGAAAAAAATCAACAACAAAAATTAAAAAATAAAATAAGATAGAACATTGATGAATATTTGACCAATCGATAGGTAGACTTGCACGATCGAGAGACATTCGTCATCGCATCGGATGACGATAACGAGAATGAAAATGAAATGATACCCCAAAAGGATTTGACCGGTGCGATATCGATTGTGGCCGACGAACCAAAATATGAACCGCTGCATTCGCATGTCGAACGATATAACAAACTCGTCGTCGCTACCGCTACAAAATTCGTGGATGTACTTCTGAGTCAATCAGATTTCAGAGGCAGCGTCGATACACTTGACGAAGAGGGCAACCCGTTTGTTTCGGGTTTCAGAACAAATTTGGACAAGGTATACACGGAGTTGATCATGGAAAGGAATGATATCGCAGCTGACTTTACAAATTTTGCTTTTAGTACTTTGGCAACATTGATAAGACTGAAAATGATCATCCGGGTATATTTCCAAGGTCGTCGAATTTTATCAGCGATTCGGAGTCATCCTTAGCGAATCAAGATAAGGAGACTGGCGAAGCTATTTATGATTACGAACAATTTAAAGCTGAATACTACGAGGAGATAGAACATGTTAAAAATGATAACAACACCTTTAATTATACTGAAAACGGAGAATCCGAAGAGACGTTGCAAGATGCCGTAGATAAAATCGTAAATTTCAAAATGCCAAAAAATTGTACCAAAGAAGAACTGACGCAGTTCGGTGCTAAAACCTTCGAATGTTTGGCATACGACTATAAACATGCTCCGGATCGAAGAAATGTTCAGAAAATGTTATATCGCACGTGGATGGTGATACGTGTATGGATCTGTATATATTTGTGCATTGCGATACCATGTTGGTGCCAAAAAGGTGGGCCTTACGAATGAATTTTTTTACAATCTTGAGGGCAGCAATTGTTCGAAGAGATACTTTTTTCAAACTTATTTTTGAAAATATATCCAATCGATAGGTTCATACATGTATTTTTATGCTCGTCATAGGGTGGTGTTGTTGTTGTTTTCGCTGCAAATTCTGTAAGCCAAGGGATCGAATTCGTGCAGCGAAAAAATATTACGCAGAGAACCCACCAGGATTCTCAACGACAAAGTCACGCGAGAATGAACAAGAGCCAGAAACTAACAAATTCGAACCTACGTTATTCGAGCTCGAGGCCTACGACAAGTTTGGATCAGCGATACGAAATTTGTGAATAATTTCACAGAAAAGTAGTGCCGGATGGCATGTTTAACGGTGTTACGTGTCCATAATTTGAACCTTTAACTAAAAATGATTGCTCCATTTACCAACCAACTACTGTCCAGAAAACAAAACGACATGAGGAAATATTTCATTTGGAATATATCATTTTAATGCATCCCCAGTGGACACGGTAATGTTGTAGCAATGTAACCGTAATGTTGTAGCAATGTAACGGTAATGTTGCAGCAATGTAACGGCAATGTTGCAGCAATGTAACGGCAAGGTGGCATAATGTAACGGCAATATTGCAGCAATGCAACGGCAATGTTACAGCAGTGTAACGATAATGTTGTCGATTATAACCAGTAACATTACCTTGACGTTACACGTGAGTTAAACCTTCCTACTCAGAAATATAACGTGTTACATAACGCGTTACATACCTGGTATATAACAGTTATATTGCAAGATAATACGCTATATACCAGTTATGTAACAAGCATAAAACAAATGTTACGTAACATGTTTCTTCTACGTTATATATCAGGTATGTATCATGAAAATAACATTGTGACATTAGTTGTAACTTCCATGTTATATTGCCGCAACAAACATGTTCCCTGGGTCATTTATCTCGCAAATCCAAAATAACGTCCAGTTTTTCTTACTCGAAATGAACATAGCAAATGATATTTTTGGACGATTCGCAATTGTCAAGGAAAGATGTGAATAATTACTATTAACTACACTAGAGATGGAGTATCGCGAATGAATCGAAGAAAATATACTAAGGCAGAAAACGTAACAATATTATAATATAAAACAAATCACCTCGATAACTCGTTGAGCTTTGTCAAAATCACCGTTCCAGAGGCATTCAATGATTAAGCTATCTCTTGAAGACAGCATGGAATTGACAATAAACGAATAATTCCATGAATTTTTCATACTTTTTTCGTGGTAGCTTTTCTTGATGCGTTTCCTTCGATTTACACCGCCTTCTGTGAATCCTGCATCGGAACTAACCCCTAATTCAGATTTGTACGAATCCTGGTCAGATGAGCTATCATCTTGAAGATACAACAAAGATTTGTGCAGGAGATTTTTTGGTAATTTTTGCTTTTTAGGAAATATCGTTGACGATTGTTGGTGGTCCTTTTTGTAGTCAGGAGATTCGAAGGTACCAATGCCAACCTGAATTGGAAATTGCGCACTCGTCAAAAGTTCCAAACGCCATTTAGCATCTACGATAGCTTCGCTCAACTCCAATATCCCCTTTTCCATATCTTCGACAGAACCAATAATTTCACCGTCGTGTTTCATTCCCGCGAACTCAGTTCTCATGTCTGTAATTGCAATTTCCAAATAATGTAACAAATCTCTGACGATGAATTTGTTACAAATGAAGCCAGATCTGCAATACCCATTTTCCTTGCAATCTTCCGCGACAATTTTTTTCCCACCACAATTTTCATCCAACTCGTCTTGACTTTCCTCTGAACAGACATCGTTGTTAGAAAAATCTTCGTGACGAAGGAATAACATTGAAAATATATTCTCGATAGTCTCTAAGCGTAAGCTCATCGGCCTCAACTTCGACAATGTGATATTCATTTCGGATAAATAATTCCCAACTTTGTGAAAGTCGGTGTGACCTTGAGTATTCAAGTGCAAGATAGCTCTCAGCGAGTTCAACATCGCGTAGTATGCGTTGAAAATGTTAGTTGATTCGGCTAAGTGTTGTACAAGGCATCGAATCTCGTGATAGTCTTCCCCATGCACGTTGCTGGTTGCATTCAAAACGGATAATACATCATCAGTTTGCAGTAATGCCAAAACGTGCTTCAACGATAACTCTCTTCTATTTTCACTAATGCAGGCCTTCTTCGGAGACAATTTGTTCTTCTCTACGATCCATTCGGCGACATCAAAATGATTACGCAGAGTTATATTTAGCTCTTTCCACGTAACGTCCCCGGAAATAAAGGTTTCGCATTTATTCAAGATGAACCTGAGGCCATGGCAACTATTTAAACTGACATTCCATTCGATAGTATTCGAAGCATCTGAAAAATGACTGAATACTTTGAATAATATTGCGGGCCAAATTTTTCTCACAACCGGTACGGCGAGCAACTTTTCAACCTTTTCATCGTGGCCAGCTACGATCAAAATGGCGCATATATCCTGGAAAAAAATAATCATTTTATAAATATTGTACATCTCCACAAATTATATCCAAACTCAATATACGAGCGATATAAAGTAAAAGTAAACTTGCTTGCTGTAAATGTTAATAACAACAACAACAACGACAACAACAACAACAACAACGACGACGACGACGACGACGACGACGACGACGACGACGACGACGACGACGACGACGACGACGACGACGACGACGACGACGACGACGACGACGACGACGACGACGACGACGATAATAATGAGAAGTATTGTTGTTGCGTAGCGATAACTCACAAGTAACTCCAGAATCCATGGTGTTTTGTTATTTATGGTACGGCTGATTAGCTCCTTGGAGTTTATGGAAACTTTACGGTTCTCGTCAAGAGTAAAAATTGCTTTGCTGATCATAATCGCCTTGTCGACGCTAGTTGGAGATTCATGTCTACCAAGCATGCGATCTTGATAAATATACCAATCATTCAAGTACTCGTTATTCCTTCTGGCATAGAGAGCCAAATCGATATCCATATGACGACAGCAATCGAATAACGCTGGGTAGAGCCAATCCAGCAATTTCTCTCGATTGGAATCTGCCAGTTCGACATTTGCCAAGATGCTCAGTAAAATTCCCAGAGTTTTGCCAGAAAGTTTCGGCTTAGCCATGGAAAATGGACAAGTATGCGAATCAGATTTGTGATCTATCGCGCTATTATCGTGGAAATGGAAAATTGCAACGATTTTTTTCAAACATCCAACACATAAATTCTGTAGCTCTTCGTCGCTACGATGAAACAGTGGCGACCAGATACAAAGTAACTTTTTTATGAAATAGCAGGCAAGCGACGGGGATTCTTCTAAGCATTCCCCTAAAAATTTTAACGCTTTGACCGAAAGTTTGTCAACGTTTTCCCTTATGTTCTTCGAATTGGAGACGTTGTGAAACAGCTTCAGGAGTTCCTGTACAATCAACATTTTATTACCATTCGCTAGTGTTGCACAAGTAATGACAATTTACGATATCGAAGGGATGTATACCGACGTTTTCCACATCTTCTGCTATCGTAGGTCTCAGAAATTTCATCGCCGACACAAATTCTATTCGATTGGCTTTGATCACGAAACTTTTGACATTCAACAGATTTAACAGTTTCCAAACGATCCAATGATCCTCGATCTTGTTTTGGGAACACCTGCGGACGTGGAAAATCAACCAGAACAAAATCAGCGACTCCAGTAGCAAAAAAAATTGAAGTTCAGCGTAAAAAAAATGTGTAACCGTTGTATATTTAAAGATAAGTTTTGGATTTATCGGCCCATTATGACTAAAAATTGGTACCGAAGGACGAATTGGACACCGAATTTGTATTGATCGATGGAATTATACTCACGTATCCAATTGTATAAGACATTTCAATTGCAATATTTCGTTTTCGGTGTAATTCTCAAAAAGGGTGTCAATCTCCTTCCTTAAAATTATCCAAGCTGTGTACCATAACCTCCCAATGACATATTTATCTATTTCCAAAATTTTCGATTTTCGACTCATTTTGGAAAAAAAAAATTCTTTGCATTACAAAATAAATGGGAGACATGAAATTATGATGTTAGAGGAAATTTTTTCGATTCAGAGAGACACAACGAATAACGCAGTGCAACGATCTCGTACCTCGTACTTTGCACCGCTTTGTACCAAACATACATACATATGACTTATGCATAACCCTACTTTGTCAAAGAGACTATGTACGGGGCATTCCACGTGAAGTCAAGAAATTTAATACATACGTACTATATGTATTATACATGTATACATAACCTTACCTGCAGGGGGGGTACGAGGTAAGGGCACGGGGAGGAGGAACGCATACCGGAAGAAGAGGCTGGGAAACAGTGTCATACAGAAGAGCACAGAGAGGAAGAGGAATGAGAAGAGGACAATAGAAGAAAGAAGACCAAGAAAAGAAAAAAGAAGAGGAAAAGAAGAGACAAGAAAAGGAGCGAAAATTGCATTCTGGAACGTAGCCGGAATGGCGAGAAAAGACAAAGAATTCTGGGAAGGACTAGAAGAGTGGGACGTAATGATACTATGTGAGACATGGCTAGAAGAAAAAGGATGGGAAAAAATAAGAGAAAGGCTACCAAAGGGATATACATGGGACGTGCAATATGCAAAGAAGAAAAACAGAAAGGGAAGAGCAATGGGTGGCATGGTGACCGGAATAAGGAAAGAACTGGAGG